>CM066034.1:853791602-853898386 GCA_033557465.1 Ichthyophis bannanicus
ACAGTGTCACCACATACAGCAGAATAAATAAGACACACAAGCAGGTGACATCATCTGATAATGCTTAATCGAGGTGGTTTATCTCAGCATGTGTGGCACTTTCCACAGAGCTGCTACCTCACAAGTTCCTCAATCTAGTATAGAGCTTAGGAATCAACTCCCCAGGAAGGTGGGTGGGTATGTGTCCCTTATTTATCATGCTATCTATGGAGAACTTTCATTACATAAGAACATAAGACCAAGGTCCATCAAGCCCAGTATCCTGTTTCCAACATAGGGATGTTAATACCTGGCTATTTCCTTTCCATCATCTTTATCTCGGGGGGGTCACATGAATGTTGTTAAAAATGGGGTCAATACTGGCTAAACGTTGGACAGCACTGCTCTAAAGCGTAGTTACTCACCTGTAACAGGTGATCTCCGGGAACAGCAGGAATTTAGTCTTCACATATGGGTATCGTTGGTACCGACGGAGCCTGCGCGGGAACGCTCCCCAGCGTCCAATAGGAAAGCTTTTGGGAGCATCCCACAGCACATGCGTGCTGCCTTCCCGCCTTTCCAAATGTCCCTCTCCAGTTGAGTTTATAGCTGAGACCAAAGAGAGAGGGAGAGAGAGAGAGAGGGAGAGAGAGAGAGAGAGAGAGAGAAAGAGAGAGAGAGATACAACTCCTAGGGGAGGTGGGCGGGTTGTGAAGACTAAATTCCTGCTGTTCCCGGAGATCACCTGTTACAGGTGAGTAACTACGCTATCTGCAGGAACAAGCAGGAATGTAGTCTTCACATATGGGGACTCCCTAGCTGCAGATGCCAGGGAGATGGTCCCAGGAAGTTCAGTTCAGTCCCCCAATCAGGGCTGGGGAGGAGCCTTCCTAGCGTTCATCAGCTGCCACTGTTAAGATCTGACTGCCTAATTTAAACAGAAACAGCTGACTCTGATCACATCAAGCAGCCCATTACTCGAACGTGAGCGGGGCATTCTCTGGCTGACCTGCCTGCTCCAATCAGGGCTGGGGGAGGAGCCTTCCTACCGTTCATCAAGCTGCCGCCATCAAGCGAGCTTGCACCTTGCGAGCCTGCGCCTGAGGGCCTCGCCAGAGGGCCCTTTGGCGTGGTCTTTAGGCGCGGGACGCTTTAGCGGGAGAAATCATACGGCTATTTCAACATACAAACTACAAAAACTGCAGGGTGTTTGTGGAGTCTTTTTTGCTGAACTGCATCCACTGGCGGGGTCCTTAGGTGGTCTTTCTGCTCTGGATCTGTGGATTTCTGCACCTTGGCCTTCTGCTACATCGATGTCTGCTCCCTCTGCTATTGTCATCCTCTCCTGGGATCCTCCGCTGCATCATTGACTGTCTGCTCCCTTTGCCTCCTGATTGTTTGGTATTTCACTGCCTGTTGTACTTATTGTATCCTTTGATTCCTCTGTTTTATTAACCTACTCTCTTCTCCTACCCCATTGCTTTCATTCTCTCCTCCTTTCTTGTCCTTGCTTTGGCTCCACTTTAGGCCTCTCCTTCCTCCTTCCCTTTTGCTGCTCCCTTGACTTCTGCCTTCCTTTGTGATGCGCAATCTGGCTAATCTCATCCATATTCCTCTAGCTTCTACTTCTCCCTCTCCTCCACCTCCCTCTTCTGGTGATTTCACCCCTATTCCTTCCCCTCCTAGACGTTTGTCTCATTCTGTACTGAGTTCCTCTCGCAACTTGTCCAATCTTATTCATATTCCCCTTCTTTCCCCTTCCTCTCTTCCTTTCTCTTGTGCCCTTTGGAACGCACATTCTGTCTCTAATAAACTCTCTTTTACACATGATCTTTTCCTCTCCAACGCTTTTCATCTTCTTGCTTTAACTGAGACCTGGCTCCTCCCTGACGATACCGCCTCTGCTGCTGCCCTTTGCTTTGGTGGTCTCCAGTTCGCCCGTACTCCACGTCCTACAGGACGTGGTGGTGGGGTTGGCTTTCTTCTCTCCCCCACCCTGTCATTTCCAACCTCTTCCTCTGCCTCAGTCTCATTCCTTCCTCTCTTTTGAGGTCCACTCTATTTGCTTCTTTGCCCCACTTCCTCTCCAGATTGCTGTTGTCTATCATCCTCCTGACAAGGCTTTTTCTTCTTTTTTCTCTGACTT
Organism: Ichthyophis bannanicus; assembly: GCA_033557465.1. Lineage (NCBI taxonomy): Eukaryota > Metazoa > Chordata > Amphibia > Gymnophiona > Ichthyophiidae > Ichthyophis > Ichthyophis bannanicus. Next base: position 853,793,728 of record CM066034.1, read on the forward strand.
TGACTCTTGGCTTTCCCTCTTTCTTATCCCTACCTCCCATACTCTTATTCTTGGTGATTTTAACATCCATGTTGATAACCCCTCTGATCCACTTACTCTGAAGCTCCTCTCTCTTACCTCCTCATTTGGACTTCAACTTTGTTCCTCTGCCCCCACTCACCTTCATGGCCATTGTCTGGATCTGGTTTTCTTTTCTTGCTCCTCTCCCTCTAACTTCAGTAATACTGTTCTTCCTTTATCTGATCATCACCTTCTCTCCTTTAATCTTCACCTCCCTCCCACCCCTCCCCCCCCCGCCTCATCCTGTCTCCTCCACTCTTTTTAGGAACCTTCTTGCCATTGATCCCCTGGTTCTCTCCTCTACCATTTCTCCTTCTCTCTCCTCTGTTTTGTCCTCCAAGTCTGTTGATATGGCAGTGATGTCCTATAATGCTGCGCTCTTCTCAGCTCTGGATGTTTTCGCTCCTCTCATCCCTCATCCTGTAAGGCGTTCCGTACCTCAGCCCTGGTTCTCCCCCACTATTCGCTATCTTCGCTCCTGTGCCCGCTCTGCTGAGCGTACCTGGCTCAAATCCCGCTCCCCTGAAAATTTCCTTCATTTCAAATTCATGCTCTGCTCTTTCAAATCTGCTTTAGCTCTTGCCAAACAAGATTACTTTGTTCGCCTGACTAATTCTCATGCCTCTGATCCTCGCTGCCTCTTCATTGCTCTCAATTCTCTCCTCAAAGTGCCTCCGCCTCTGATCCCTCCTTCCCTTTTTGCCCAGGCTCTGGCTGATTACTTCCATGATAAAATACAAAAGATCACTCTCCAGTTTCCCTCTAAATCCCTGATTTCCCTTTCCTGCTTTCATTCTCTCCCCCCTTCTCATCCTACCCTCTCTTCCTTCCCCACAATTTCTATTGATGAAACTGCTCTTCTTCTCTCCTCCTCCAATCTCACCACTTGCTCCTCTGATCCTATCTCCTCCCATCTCCTCTCCTCTATTTCCTCTACCGTTGTCCCCTCCATTTCTCATATTTTCAACCTTTCGCTCTCCACTGCTACTGTCCCAGCTGACTTTAAACATACTGTGGTCACGCCTCTCCTTAAGAAACCCTCACTTGATCCCTCTTGTCCTTCTAATTATCGCCCCATCTCTCTCCTTCCTTTCATTTCTAAACTGCTCGAACGTGCGGTTTACCGCCGTTGTCTTGACTTCCTCTCTTCCCATGCTCTTCTCGATCCCTTACAATCCGGTTTTCATCCTTTACACTCTACTGAAACTACTCTTGTCAAACTCTCCAGTGACTTGTTCCTGGCTAAATCTAAAGGCCTTTACTCTATCCTTATCCTCCTTGACCTTTCTGCTGCCTTTGACAATGTTGACCATGATCTTCTCTTTGACACTTTGTCCTCGCTTGGCTTAAGGGACTCTGTTCTCTCCTGGTTCTCCTCATATCTCTCCCATCGCTCCTTTAGTGTATGTTCTGGTGGCTCCTCCTGCTCTGTTACCCCGCTCTCGCTTGGTGTCCCCTAGGGTTCTGTCTTGGGTCCCCTTCTCTTTTCTCTCTATACCAAATCCCTTGGTGCGCTTATTTCCTCTCATGGTTTTCAGTACCATCTCTATGCTGATGACTCCCATATCTATCTCTACTCTCTACTCTACCCGGATCTTTCTTCTGCTTTCCAGTCCCGGATCTCTTGCTGTCTCTCTGCCATTGCTGCCTGGATGTTCCATCGTCGCCTGAAATTGAACATGGCCAAGACTGAACTTCTCGTTTTTTCTCCTAAAATGTCCCTTTCTCCTTCTTCTTTTTCAGTCTCTGTTGATGGCTCTGTTCTCCAACCTGTTTCATCTGCTCACAATTTGGGTGTTATTTTTGACTCTTTGTTCTCTTTCTCCTCTCATATCCAACTCATCGCTAAGACCTGTCGCTTCTTTCTCTTCAACATTGGCAAAATCAGCCCCTTTCTCTCTGAGCTCACTACTAAAACCCTCATCTATTCCCTAATCATCTCCCGCCTTGATTATTGTAACCTCCTTCTTGCTGGTCTCCCTCAGTCTCATCTCTTCCCGCTTCAGTCTATTCAGCACTCCGCTGCCCGTTTGATTTTCTGTCAGCCTCGTTTTGCCCACATCACTCCTCTCCTCTGATCTCTTCACTGGCTCCCTATCCGTTTCTGTATTCACTTTAAGCTTCTCCTTCTGACCTATAAGTGCATTCACTCTGTGGCTCCTCAGTACCTTTCTTCTCTCATTTCTCCCTATTTCCCCCCTCGTGTACTCCGTTCTTCTTCCCAGCTGCTTCTTGCTATGCCGTTCTCCTCTATTGCCAACTCCAGATTCCGCTCTTTTCACCTTGCTGCTCCTTACACTTGGAATAAACTTCCTTTGTCTATACGTCAGGCATCTTCTTTGCCCCTCTTCAAACTCAAGTTAAAAGCTCATCTTTTCGCCTCTGCCTTTGGCTCTTGATTTTGCTGTTCTCCTTCCTTCCCCTCTTTTATTTCACCTTTCTTTCTTCCTCTTACACTTGTTCTTACCTCTTTCCTTTGTTCTGTCTCTCCTGCTCTTGTCTCTTTGCCCTTGTTCTTATCTTTTTTCTACTCCTTTTCTTGCTTTGTCTTTTTAGATTGTAAGATCTTTTGAGCAGGGACTGTCTTTTAGTGTTTTCATTGTACAGCGCTGCATGCGACTGGTAGCGCTTTATAAATGCTTAGTAGTAGTAGTAGTAGGAAGTTGTCAGCCCTTGTGAAAGGGCTATGCTTCCCCCCATGGATCTCTGGCATCCTACCAGGGATGGTGGGTAGGAGTTGACTAAGTCTGAAAAAGGTGTTGAAGAACAACCTGACCAAACAAGGCATCCCGGCGGGAGTCCTTGTCTAAGCAGTAGTGGGCCGTGAAGGTATGTACCGAAGCCCAAGTAGCTGCTCGACAGATGTCATCGATAGACACAGAGTGAAGATGAGCCATTGAGGCTGCCATGGCTCTCACATTGTGAGCTGTGACATGGCCTTCAAGAGGAAGGTTCTCACTCTCATAGGCAAAGGATATGCATTGTGCAATCCAGTTAGATAGAGTTCTTTTGGACACTGGAAGTTCCAAATGACTAGGATCAAAAGCAACAAAGAGTTGAGAAGATTTTTGATGTTGCTGGCTAAAGCTCTTTTATAGTCCAAAAGTATGAAAGTTCCTTTCTGCACTGGAGGCATGAGGCCTTGGAAAGAATATAGGTTTATTTTTTTTTAATATATTTTATTTATGGAAATTTTACATTTATACAGTAAAGCATTACGGTATAAGGTAATACAGAAGAAAAGAAGTAGGAAAAATGACAATAGAAACAATTCACCTTGACAGCCCATGTTCCGGGGAGAACAATTACAACTTATAACATAAAAAATAAACAGAGCCAAGGTGTTAAACCAAATGGTAAAACCTTGGCCAACTAAACTGCCTAATGAGTTACCCCCCATTACCCCAACGATAAAGATGTATAACATCAAATAAGTATGAAGAAACATCAAGGCGTCTTTTCGCTTTGCAGGATCCACTTTTCTAGATCTATAGATGTGAGAAAAACATACTTATCATATCCCAAAGTAATACAGCATTTACACGGATATCTTAAAAAGAAAGTTGCCCCAAGAGCAAGAATCCTAGCCTTAAGTAACAGAAAAGCTTTCCTACGTTCTTGAGTAGTACATGATACATCCGGGAAAATTGAAACACAATCCCCACAGAATTTTACTGCTTTCTTTCTAAAATAAGCTTTAAAAATACTACTCTTATCCTCCTCGGAGGCCAAAGTTACTAACAAAGTTGCCCGAGAGGTAATATCATCCTGCGTGTCCTCTAAAAAAGAAGTTAAATTGAATTTATCAGAAACCGAAAGGGCATTCCCCACTTCATTCACCTCAGGAGATAAATTTTTAATAGAAAGGTAATAACATTTAATAACAGAGATAGAATCAGCCTGAGGTAAGAGGAGGATGTCCTTAAGGTATTTCCGAAAAAGAATCATAGGGGACAGCATAGAACAAACAGGAAAATTTAATATTCGCAAATTTTTTGAACGTAATGAATTTTTCAGATTCTCAAGTTTCTGGTGCAATATACCACTCTCTTTCAAATGAGCGGATTGAAATTCCACACAAGATTTAACTTGAGCATCCATGTTAGTAACCATGGAGCTCAAGGCACCAACCTGAGAATCCAGAGATTGAAATTTTAGAACAGTATCCTTAGTAAATTGACATAACAAAGGAACAGTATCAATAAGAACTTGTTCAGTACGAGATACCACTTTCCACACATCCAACAACGAAACTGTGGAAACCTGAGGGTCTGAAATAGGGACAAGGGGCTCCTTCCATGAAACCACACTAGGGAGCACATTATCCCTATGAGAACACGAAATGCTCTGAAATTCAGCAGACACCTCCAAAAAACCTGGGGGAAGTGGAGGAATTCGCTCAACAGAGCTCAAACTCGCACCGTCGAAGATAGGCAAAAGGGGCACAGTACCTGGGTCCTTCGTCCGTGGGGTAGAAATCACATGTTTGTCGAGAGTTCCCGCCTGAGATACTTCCAGCGAAGTCTTCTTCTTTCGTTTTCCACCTGGCATCCTTCCTCTCTAGACAAACCAGCTCCTACCGTGCTCCTAAGGGGCGTGTCTTGCCCCTTTAGGAGCACGCCCCAAAGGAACGCCGACGGCAGAATGCCGTAACAGCACAACAAGACCTTTATCCGGGGCAGAGGACGACGTCAGCTGAGCTGTCCCGCACACGCCGGAAGATCTCACCACCGTCACCCTCAGCCTCCTCGGGAATCAGACAGCAGGCAATTGAACGCTCCCAAATGAAAGAGCCTGGAGACGGCCCTTTATCCGGGGCAGAGGATGACGTCAGCTGGGCTGTCCCGCACACGCCGGAAGATCTCACCACCGGCACCCTCAGCCTCCTCAGGAATCAGACAGCAGGCAATTTAACGCTCCCCAAGAATACAGGTTTAAGGCGAAACCACCTTTGGCATAAAGTGTGGATGAGTCCTAAGAACTACCTTATCATGGTGGAACCTTGTGTAAGGACGATCAGCCACTAATGCTTGCTATTCACTGATGCGACGTGCTGCTGTGATTGCAATGAGGAAGATGACTTTCCAGGAAAGGAGAGATGTAGTGGCTAATGGTTCAAAGGGTGGTTTCAAGAGCTGCCTGAGCACCAGATTCAAGTCCCATGCCACCGGTGGTGGCTTAATGGGAGGCTTTGTTAAAAGAAGACCTCTCATAAATCTCGCTATGAGAGGATGAAAGGAAATAGGTTGTCCACTTAGAGGCTTGTAAGAAGCTGCAATAGCACTAAGATGGACTCTTACTGAATTTGTCTTAAGACCTGCATTTGACAAATGAAGGAGATACTCCAGTATCGATTTCAGAGGTATCGTAAGAGGGTTAAGATCCTTCTGCGTGCACCATATGGTAAACCTTTTCCACTTAAAGCCGTATGAGCATCTTGTGGAGGGTTTCCTAGAAGCATAAAGGATATCCTTTACCTGTTGAGAAAGGTTGAGATCCTGAAGCTCTAGGCCTTCAACAACCAGGTCCTGAGATGCAGAGACTGGGGATTGGGATGCCACAGTGTCCCGTTCTCTTGGGAGAGAAGATCTGGAGCAGATCCCAACTCCAGAGATGGAGCTTGAGAGAGATGTAGATGCAGAGGGTACCACGTTTGCCGTGGCCAACGTGGAGCTATGAGAATCATATGACCTCTGTCTCTCTGAAGTTTGAATAGTATTTTGGGGAGGAGGGGAATGGGTGGGAAGGCATATAGGAAATCCTGACCCCAGTGAAGGAGGAAGGCGTCCCTTGCCTAACATAGTCGAGCCGGGATTCTGGAACAGAACCAGGGAAGTTTGGCATTCAGCGGACTTGCAAAGAGGTCTATGTCTGGGGTTCCCCAAATCTGAAATATTTGGGCAAGCTGGTCTGCATGGAGAGACCATTCGTGTGGTAGCAAAACTCGACTGAGTTTGTCTGCCCAAGAGTTTTGAATGCCTGGAAGATACACAGCAAGGAGATGAATCTGATGCTCTCTGGCGAGGGCCCATAGTTGCAAAGCTTCGTTGCATAGGGACAGAGAACCTGTTCCGCCCTGCTTGTTCACACAGAACATGGCTACCTGATTGTCCGTTTGAACTAGGACTGTCTTGTATCTGAGCTGGGCGTGAAATACTGAAAGAGCAAGGAAGATTGCTCTGAGTTCCAGGAGGTTGATGTGAAGACAGGCCTCCTGTGGAGTCCAGGTACCCTGGGTAGAGAGATCGTGCAGGTGGGCTCCCCATCCCACCTGAGATGCATCTGCTGTTAGGGTGGCTTGGAATAGGGGTTGCTGGAAAGGAGACCCCACGAGAAGATTTTTGAGCGATTGCCACCATTGGAGGGACAAAATAAGACGGTCTGAGTTTGTTATTTTGTCCGACAGGCAACCTTAGGCCTGTGTCCACTGAGTGGATAAAGTCCACTGGGCTGCTCGCATATGGAGGCGAGCATAAGGAAGCACATGCACGGTGGATGCCATGTGGCCCAGCAGTTGTAGCATTTCTCGAGCAATGAGATAAGGTTTAAGCACTGCTTGGGAAGCTAGCTGTATTATGCGAAGACAGCGGGGCTGCGGAAGGTAAGCCCTTGTCTGTCTGGTATCCAGATGAGTTCCTATGAACTCTAGGGATTGAGTGGGAGCAAGATTGGATTTTGGGAGGTTTATGACTAGTCCCAAATACTGAAGGATTCACATTGTGTGAAACACAGCAGAGCTGGCTTCTGGCACTGTAGGGGCTCGAATAAGTAGTGGAAGACAAATATTCCCAGAGTGCGGAGAAATACAGCTACCACAGCCATGTATTTTGTGAATACCCTTGGTGCAAAAGCCAGGCCAAAGGGAAGAACCCTGTACTGGAAGTGCTTTCCTTGGAACAGGAATCAGAGGAATCTTCTGTGATTTGGATGTATGAGAATATGAATATATGCATCCTTGAGATCTAGAGAACAAAGCAAATCCTGACTTTGAAGGTATGGCAGCAGAGTTCCTAGAGAGACCATTTTGAACTCCTCTCGGAAAATATATTTGTTCAATTCTCTGAGGTCTAAAATGGGCCTGTATCCTCCTGTTTTCTTTGGGATAAGAAAATAGGGGAAGTAGAACCCTGTACCCTGTTGCGGAATGGGTACTTCCTCTATTGCTCTTTGCGCAAGGAGTGTTGTGACTTCTTGACCTAAGAGATTGTCGAGAGAGGTTTGAGAATTGAACTGTCTTACCATTGTAGGAGGGGGCATGCTGTGTAAATAAAGCTTGTACCCCTCTCATACAATGGACGGAGTCCAATTTTCTGCTGTTATTTGGTACCATCTGTGGACAAAATGACATAACCTGCCTGGGATGTCCAAGGATTCTGGACCCTTCAGGGGCAGGAAGGTGAAGTTCTCTAGAGAGGAGTCAAAACCCCTGAGGAGGCTGAGCCTGCTGAGCTGGCTGAGGATTTACCGCTTTTGGCTTCTTTTGTTGTCTAGGTTGTTGCTGTTGTCCCTTTTGGGCAGTCTGACCTGGACAGTGTCCCTGTTGGGTATAGGAAGGATAAAACTTCTTTTTCTTATTGAAAAATGTTTTTTAGAGGATCTTTTTCCTTGCAGGATCGGCTGTAGATTTGGACAATCTATTCAAAGTGATATTGTCTGCATCTATCTCATTAGCCTTCTCCTGCCAATTCTTGCCAAAGAGATTTTCTCCTGTGCAAGGAATGTTTCCTAATTTATCCTGTACCCAGATTTCCAAGTCAGATGCCTGAAGCCAGGCAATCCGACGTGCACCAATGGCAATAGCAGAGGTTCTGCTTATGCACTCAAAACCGTCAAAGGCTGCATTATTTACAAACTTGGAAACATCCTGGGCATGTTTGACAAGAGTAAGATAGTCCTGTCTTTTGTCATCAGGAAGAAGGGGGCTCATAAGCTCCAAGTCTCCTGTAACCTCTTTAAGGAACATTCCCATATACAAGATATAGGAACTGATCCTAGCTGAGAGCATGGAAGCTTGAAAGCATCTACGCCCAAAGGCATTGAGAGTCCTGCATTCACGACCTGGAGGATTGGATGCATGTCTCTTTGCACTTTTCATCCTACGCATGGCTGATTCCACTACCATTGAATGGTGTGGTAATTGAGTTTTTTGAAAGCCAGGACAAGGTGGAACTCGATACATAGTATTGAGTCTCCGAGAATGAGGAGATGTTATTAGAGGTGTTTCCCACATTCTTAGCATAAGATCAGGTAAGATCTCATGAACAGGCAGAGTAGCTGCCTCTTTGGGAGCCTTAGGGTACTGGATAATCTCCAACTCCTTTGCCCTAGGCTCTTTTTCAGGAAAGGAGAAGACTTCCGGTTTGGCAATGAGCTGATCGGTCACGTTCTGATCGGCTCCGGGTAGCCTACCCTGCAAATCAGCAATAAAAGCCCACTTTATGTGGATTTCCCCACTACCTGGTATTTGTCTGTGTGGCTGAAGGTGGTGTGACTGGAACGGCATGCCGGTGGCGAGACTACTGGCTAGATGGCATCGAAGACTGTGCGGAGGGAAAAGCCCCGAGTCCCAGAGGTCAAGATGGCGGAGGGGGCGCCCAGCAGCCCGGGATCGGGAGGCACCCAGGGTCTGGTTGCGGAAGTGTCGGCCGCAGTGGTCCAAGCGCTTGATGCCCGCTTTCAAGATCTTAAGGAGCAGATCCATGCTGTTGATCAACGCGTTGCCGACTTTACGGGACGAGTGGAGCAGGTAGAGACGCGTGTCTCTAACGTGGAGGATATCCTGCATCCACTGCAGGCCAAGGTGGAGGCCCTGGAGACCCTTGTTAAGCAACAGGGGGAAAAATTGGACGACTTGGAAAATCGCGGGAGGCGTAAGAATCTGCGGTTTGTGGGCATCCCTGAAACTGTTCTGGATGGAGCCCTGTACGGATTCCTGTTGGCTTGGATTGAGCAACTGCTGGGGGCCAACCCCGTGCGATTAGAGCGGGTGCATCGGTTGGGCCCCCGGCGTGACCAAGCTCGGCGACCACATGCAGTAATTGCCCGCTTTTTAGACTACCGCCAGAAAGAGGAAGTGCTCCGGGCTGCTCGGAGTCGTAAAGGGCAAAAACACGACGGTGAGCAAATTCTAGTTTTCCAGGATTACTCTGCCCTGATCAGTCAGCAACGTCGGGCCTTCTCCAATAGTTGTGCACAGCTGCTGAAAAAGGGAGTGCGTTTCTCTCTTCTTTACCCGGCACGTCTACGAGTGGAATTTCAGGGACATACATGTTATTTCTCGACTCCTGAGGCGGCGGCGACTTTTTTAGAGTCCTTGAATAAGCCTGCGGATTCCAACTCCTGAATCAACACTTAGACTTGGTGAACTGTATATGAGATGGAGGAGGACAATCGGGAGATGGGAACCGCAGCGAGAAGCTGGCGGCGGGACCTGGTGCACTGGGACCTATGTTTATATTGGTCTGGGCTGCCGGACTCCTTTTCATATGTCTTCCCCTTCCCTCTTTCAAGTTTCCCCATTCTTTGTCTTTCACTCTCTTTCTACTGCCTGGAGCTGCAATATACTGGGGTTGGGAGGAGGCATATATGTAGCGGGCAGGTTACTTAGTTGCCTGGGGTAGCTACAGAGTAACTGAGTGCAACTGTTTCTGTTGTTAATAACATTGTTGCTGCAGCACTGGGTTATCATGTCAGTTACATTTTCTTTTTTCTCCTGGTTGTTTCCTGACCCACGTAATTTGTTGGGTAGGGAGGGCAGAGGGAGGGCCTGGTGCACATTCTGTTGGGCCGGCTTCTTGGGGAGGGGGGTCCCGGGGGGCTGTGGAGGGGATGAGTGTTGGTTCCTTGGGGATTGGCAGCCGGATGCCTGGTCGGATGTGGGGTGTGTGAGCGGAGGGAATAGGAGGGAGCGGGGCGGCCCTGCGGTGGCAATTCGTCTAGGCCCTAGTTCTGTTGGCTGAGCTCTCGGGGGGGACTTGGATGAGGCAATGTGGGGGTGGAGGTGTTTGTTAGGTGGGAGAGCGGTTAGGGTTAGGGGTTGGGCAGAGATCCGACAAGTAGCCCTGACTGTTGGTTCACGGGTGTCAATGCACCTATACGGATCAGCCTAGCTGGGCTTCCTCCTTGGGAGTTGGTGGATTTAAAGAATGCAGGATATGAGAGCGATGGCCTAGTATTGGAGGCAGAGAGGAGCGGCTTGTCGGGGTCAGGGAGTACTTGCCAATCCAAGGGGGGGGGGGGGGTCTGGGCTATGCCTGGTCCGTCCTGTGAATGGGGCTGGTTGTATTCCAGGGGTAGAGAAGGAGAGGGGAGGAGATGGTGGGTTAGTAGGGGGAGTACAGTACTCCCTCGCAGCTGGGTAGTGGGGATTCTTGAGAGTGTGTGTATCTCAGGGAGGGTCTCGATTGCCAATGGAAGTGTCCGACCTGTTGGACGGACTGGACGGGGTGGAAGGGGGTGGGGTGGAGGGGGGGTGAGGGTGAGGGGGGGTGAGGGTGAGGGGGAGGGGACGGGGAGGGGGGTTGATATGGGATGGGAGGGTTCACACTCTGGGGTCTAAGAATTGGCAGCACAGTACTATTTTGGTAGATGACAGTGGGGGGCTTCAGGCTGGGGAAGTCCCTCTGATATGCTTAGGTTTTTCTCTCTGGAGGAGCCTTGACACTGCCCCATCGCTTTGAGGGTTATTACCTGGAATGTTTGTGGCTTGGGTAACCCTATTAAAAGATATAAAGTTCTCCAAGCACTGGCCCGTCATAAATGCGATATAGCCCTGCTACAGGAGACCCACCAGACGGCTGAGGAGCATAGCAAACTCTATAGGACCTGGGTGGGGCAAGTCTGGGGATCCCCGGCTGTCGGGAATAAGGGAGGGGTAGTTATTTTGGTCCACAAGAAGATTAGATTCGTAGTGGAGACTGTTATGGCAGATGATGTGGGTAGGTCTCTCCTGATACATGGCCAATTGGAAGGGAAGCCGGTGACGCTCGGGGCTCTCTATGGACCTAATGTGCCTGACTTTGGCTTTTACAGTAGCTCGGCCTCCAGAGTGGAGCAGCTCCCCGATTGCCCCTTGATTTTGGGGGGGGGGGGGACTTCAATGGGGTCATGGATGTAGAATTAGATACGTCTCGGGGGGGGAGAGATGAGGGAGAGGGGGTCGTCCTCTCGGTTGTTACAACGTTTTTGTAAGAGACTAGGTGTAATTGATCCGTGGCGACTGTTGCATTCCTCTGAGAAAGACTTTACACACCAGTCCAGGGCGCATGGCACTAGTGCCCGCATAGATTATTTGTTTGTATCGGGGGATTTGTTTGCTCACACAGAGGAGGCCCAGATTGGCCCCCTAGAGGTATCGGACCATGCTTTGGTCTGGCTGGATTTGAATTGGGGAGGCGACATTGCTCGGACGCGTCTTTGGCGGTTCCCGATGGGGTTGTATTATGATGCGCAGTTTCATCAGTTTCTGCGTCAACGATGGACTGAGTTTGTAAGTGATCATCAGGACCATGTGGACGATCCTGAATTGGTATGGGAAACGGCGAAGGTGGTTCTTAGGGGGGATATTATTGGATTCGCAGCTCAGAAGCGCCGGATACTCGCGGAACGCATCATTGCATTAGAACAACTGGTTACTAAACTCAGGCGTAGGTGTGCCCATTTACCGTCGGCCGAGAACAAGAGGAAGCTCTGGGAAACCCAGGTAGACCTTAATGAGCTTCTGCATCAAAAAGCCAAGAAATCGGTTCTTTACTATCGCTATCGGTTGCATTGTTATGGCGATAAGCCTGGGAAACTGATGGCTCGCTGCTTGAGGGGCCGGCGTGGCTCCTCTCTGGTGGCGGCCCTTTGAGATGACAAGGGGACCGTGTATAAGAAGAATGTGGATATTGCAAGGGTTTTTCGGGATTTTTTCCAGTCATTGTATAAAGCTGAGTCTGGATCCGCTACGACCTTGTCCGACTATTTGCGAGATCTGAACTTGCCACGGCTTACAGAGGCACAGAGGGGGCATGCTAGATCAGCCTATCACTCCCCAGGAGATACAACTGGTTATCTCTGCGGCTAGCTGCTGTAGGGCTCCAGGGCCGGATGGCCTGGGTGCGGAATTATACAAGATTCTTGGTGATGGTATCAGTCCCGTGTTAAGGGAGGTTTTTAGTGTGAGGGGGGAACGGGGGGCCTTTCGTTGGGGGCAGAACCATGCCCATATTACTCTGATTCCAAAACCAGGTAAAGACCCGATGCTAGCAGCCTCTTATCGGCCTATTTCCCTCCTCAATTTTGACCTCAAAGTCCTTGCGAAAGTTTTGGCTTTACGGCTGGCTGGAGTGTTGGGAAACTTAGTTCATGACGCCCAAGTGGGCTTTGTTAAAGGGCGATACGCCGTTCGGAATCTTCGGAAAATTCTGGCCTCCTTGGAATGGGTACATGCTCAACAGATACCCTCGCTACTTGTCAGCTTCGATGCCGAAAAGGCATTCGATAGAGTGAATTGGCAATATCTATGGGAGCTGTTGCCGCACTACGGTATAGGGGCTGCTTTCTGCGAAATGGTGCGAAGTTTATATATAACACCGACAGCGGGGATTTTGTGCAACGGAGTGCTTTCGGAAGGTTTTGCTTTGGAGCGGGGTACGCATCAGGGCTGCCCCCTATCTCCACTGTTATTTGTTCTTTCACTGGACCCTTTGATTCACACGGTTGTGAACTCGGGAGTGATTAAGGGTGTGGCGATGGGCTCGCAGGAGTTTGTGATTTCGGCTTTTGCAGATGACCTGTTGGTCCATGTGACTGCCCCGGCGGTTTCTCTTCAGAATCTGTTGGAGGAATTTGGGCGATTTGGGGCCCTTGCAGGCCTTCGCATTAATAAGGATAAATCTGAAGCGTTGGATACTCTGGGGCAACTCTGGGGTTCCTGGGGAGGCCCCTTTCCCCTCCGGTGGGCAGTAGAGGAATTTGCTTATTTGGGTATAGTGCTGCCTCGTCAACCCCAAGCGCTCTATAGACGCAATTTAGATCGTATCTTGCGGCGTCTGGCGCTGAAGTTGAAGGTCTGGGAGTCCCTTCCACTGTCTTTGTCTGGGAGAATTGCGGCTGTACAGATGGTTATATTACAACGTATTTTGTACTGGTTGCATACCTTGCCCGTCTGGTTTTTATGTCGGGACCTGCGTAGGGTGGAAGCCTCTCTCAAGGCGTTTCTTTGGAGAGGGAAGAGGGCTCGGATTCCGTGGGGTAGGTTATTGGGGAAATGGAGGGAAGGGGGTATGGGGCTGCCTGACCTGAAGCTGTATGCCTTGGCGTGTCAAGCGCGGCATCTGGGAGATTGGTTAGGTGGGACGGACGTTTATACGCCGCGAGTCGTGGAAGAGTGCTTAGTAGCTCCGTGGACGCTGTTGGGGGTTTTGCATGGGCGGTATCGCGATTTATCGGAGACGGTCCGGAGGAGTGCCTTAGTGGACTCGGCTAGACGTACATGGCAACAGCTTAATAAATATTGGAATACACCATGGAGTGCTTCCAGTTGGTTACCTCTTCGGGGGAATGTTCAGTTCCTCCCGGGGTCCGAGACGACTGCGTTTTGGGACTGGTGGGTACGTGGAATACGGAACGTAGGGCATCTAGTCAAACCCTCGGGATGCTGCAAGTCCTTTTTGGCCCTGAGTCGGGAGTACGACTTGCCCACTAAATATTGTTTTGCCTATATGCAAGTATCTCACTATGTGGCCTCACTACCGCGGGAGGCGATGCATGTCGACCACTCGGCCCAGATTTTGGAATTTTTTGGAATAGGGGAGGATAGCCCCCCGTCCATTTCTCAGTTGAAGAGTCGGTTGGATTGTTACCGGGTAATTCCCGACTACCGTGAGGTTGAGTTGGCTTGGGCTGTTGAACTGGGCGGGGAGGTGGCCCCGGGGTTGGTTGGTAAGGCCTTGAAACGGATTGTTCGGGTGGCGCAGGGGGCCCGTTGGAGAGATCCAATTTAAGTGTGTGACCAGAGCTCACTTTTCGCCACGACGAGCCCTTCGTAGTCGGTTGGCGACGGATGGCAGTTGCCCCCGCTGTTCCGAACCCTTGGCGACTTTGCTGCACATGTGGCGGGGATGTCGTAGAGTGCGGCCGTATTGGGCTAAGATACGGGATTTTCTTAGTCAGCTGTTGCAACAGCGGGTTAGATGGACTGGGTTCTTTGTGGTTCTGGATCAGCTGGCGCCTCCCTGGCCTGCAAAGGCGGGGGCGCGTTTGCTTATGCGGAAGGCTTGTCTGGTGGGTAAAGGGCCACTTCTCCGGTTATGGAGAGAACGTCAGCCGCCAACTTTTAGTGAATGGCGGAACAGTTTTCACCACCTGATGTTGATGGAACATTGGATTGCGAGGGGCAGTGTCAAGCGTTGGACAGTGTTTATGTCAATTTGGGAACCCTATATTCAGCAACTAGGGGCTCGCAGCCGCAATGAAATCCTACAAGTGGGGAGTTGAAGGGGAACGGGTCAAGGGGGAGGTGGGGTGAATAGCCGTTGCTGCCAATTATTGCTTTAGATTTCTATTTTGCTGATGGTGGAGTGTGTGGAGGGAGGGGGGTGGGAGTGTGTGGAGGGAGGGGGGTGGAAGTGAGGGAGGGGTGTGGGTGGATGGGATGAGGGGGGGGAGGGGATAATATGATATAAGCCACCTATTGAATTTTTCTGTTGCCTTCCGGAGGGGATAAGAGTACACTCCTCGTGGAGGCTTTGTTGGTTGTTCCTGTTTGCTTGTACTTTATTGGTGGATTTAAATAAAGTATATAAAAAAAAAAATCCTGAAAGGACATATCCTCTGGCGGAGATATTCTGCGCTGAGGAGAAGAGGAATCCTCTGTGAGAAGTACTCTTCTATCGGCAGAGTCTTCGGAGTCATCAGACTCAGATGATTCAAAATAGCTCAGATCCCAGTGATCGTGCAGCTCCAGTACCGATCTGTTGATGCCAGAGACAGACGCATGACTCGATATGGGTGGCATACCCATCAACGTCGATGCATGGGTACCGGTATCGGTTGAGGTGTCTGAAATGGTTTCAACGGTACCGAAGCCGTGAGACTGCGTTCGATAGCAAGAAATCTCTGGTCTATCGACGCTGCCGATGCTTGGGTACTGGTACCGGTAGAAGCCACCTGAACCCCAGAGCATGGCGCCAGGAGTTCTGCCGAGGTTGAGGCATCAAGAACATCCTGGAGCCTCGTTGATGCTTTGGAAGCCGAAGCCTCCCGCCGGGGCAGTTTTGCCGGTGAAAATTCCTCAAGGGCAACGCCAGTGGCATCTCGATACTTAGAAGGAGATCTACCCTTTGAGGACCGGCTAGATTTATGTTTAGTTACCTGAGATCCATAGGAGGAAGATGAGGCCCTGGAAGACGTCGATGCAACAGACACTGCGTCTGAGGGAAAAAGGGTGCTAAGCTTTGCAGCTCGATTCTGCCGACCCCTTTTTGACATCATTCCATAGGAGAGGCACTCCGAAGTAGAGTGGTCAGGACCTAAACATTTGAGACACCAATCATGGGTGTCAGTGACGGAGATGGTACCGCCATACTTAGAACATTTTTTTTAAATCAGATGTTGGTTTTTCCATTTTTAAGGAAAAATTGGGCCTAGTGCCCAAAATTGTGCCTAGCACCAAGGAAAAATGTTTCTGAAGTAAAATAGCTCAGAAACTATAGTTTTTTTGTTTTTTTTTAAAGAAAGAAGAATAAACCAGTGGTACCGGTATAGCGTCGAGGGAAGGCAGACGCGACCACAAAAAAACAAAGATTAAAGACAAAATTTTTCTGCAGTGACAGGGTATGGGACCTGTCGGCTCCGTGGAAAATGAAGAACTGGAGAGGGACAGTTGGAAAGGCGGGAAGGTAGCATGCAGGCGCTGTGGGATGCTCCCAAAAGCTTTCCTATTGGACGCTGGGGGGCGTTCCCGCGCAGGCTCCGTCACTACCGACGATACCCATATGTGAAGACTACATTCCTGCTTGTTCCTGGAGATATAAATGTGCAACTAAGGACTCTGATTTGATGCCTTCACTAAAACATTTATCTACAATCCAACTAGGTTGTAACTGTGGGAAATGCAGTTCACTAGCCTTTTAACTTTCTATTTTAGGTCCTGGTTAGTATTAACGAAAACAATTTCTGTGTCTAGCAGAACTTATTTAGCAAGCCAGCACTCTTTTACATCAAGCTTGTGCAGGGTTTCGTCACCTCTGGGCACGTGAGAGCTTGGAAAGAGAATGAAAAACACTATGGACTGACTGATATGGAAAGCAGATACCACGTCTGGCAAGAATTTGTGGTGAACCTAAACAATAATCCTACTGTGGAAAAACTACTGATATGGCCATAGGGAAGTTGAATGCCCTGGCAGTAACTGATGTAATGAAAACAGACAGAAAGAGGTTAAGTGCTATAATTTCCTAAGTTTGTACCCTCACCATTTCGCTCCTTATCCATGCCATATTTAGCCAGCTTCTAGATACCAAGTTGTTAATATGTCCTTTGGGCACTGGTATAAAAAGTGCCTTTGCAACAGTAATTCACATCCATGGTCATATGGTAGTCAAAGCCTTTGATACTGTTGTTCATAGGAGGGTCATGAATAAATTGAGCAGCCTAAAGTTAAGACCCAAGGTGGTGAACTTTATCCAAAATCGGTTGACAGAGGATAATGGTAAATGGAATTCACTTAGAAGAAAGAAAGTTGAGCAATTCTATTCAATTTCTTTGTGAGCAATTTTGCCAACAGATTAAAAGTTTGCCTTACTGCAGATGACAAAGATTTGCAATAGAGTGGACACTGCAGAAGGAGTGGACAAAATGAAAACTGATCAACAAAAACTAGAAACATGGACTAAAGCATGGCCATTCAATTTTAATGTGAAGAAGTATACAGTGATGTATTTGGAGTGCAGAAATCCAAAGGAACTGTATACAATAGGAGGCAAAAGACTGATATGCATGGACTCTGGGGTGATAGTGTCTGAAGATCTCAAAGTGGTGAAACTTTGTGACAAAGTAGGGTCAAAGCCAGAAGGATGCTACGTTGTATGGAGAGGGGCATAACTAGTAGAAAGGAGGGGGAGATAATGCCCTGTAGAAGTCACTGGAGTACTGTGTTCAGTTTTGGAGGCCATATCTTGCTAAGGATATAAAAAGACTTGAATTGGTTCAGAGAAAAGCAACCATAACGATATGGGGACTACCAAAAGACATATGAGAAGGGACCTGAAGACCTGAACATGTGTACTCTAAAGGAGAAGAGGGACAGAGTGAGATATGATATAGATGTTTAACTACTTGAAAGATATTCACGAAGAATCCAACCTTTTCCAAAGACTGGGAAGCTACAGAATCAGAGGATGTGAAATGAAGCTGTAAGGAGTTAAAAGTTATCATCATGAATGCCTGGAATGCTCTCCCCTGCCGGAGGTCCATTGGGTGGACAAACTCCATTGGGCTGCTCTCATGTGTAGGCGAGCATAGGGTACCACATGTACTGTGGAAGCCATGTGGCCTAGCAGTTGTAGCATCTCCCGGGCAGTTAAGTGGCTCTTTGACTGAATCTGGGAGGGTAACTGCACTAGACGTTGGCAACGGCCCTGAGGAAGGTAGGCCCTTGCAGTGGTAGTATCCAACCAGGCCCCTATGAATTCTAGGGACCGAGTAGGGGTGAGCTGAGCCTTTGGGAGGTTTACCACAAGTCCCAGATACTGCAGAATGCGTCTTGTGCGGTCCAGGGAAATCTGGGCCTCTGACTGAGATGGAGCTTGGATGAGCCAGTCGTCCAGGTATGGGAATACAAATATTCCCAGAGTGGGTAGAAATGCAGCCACTGTTGCCATGCATTTGGTGAACACTCTTGGGGCAGAGGCCAGACCAAAAGGAAGCACCCTGTATTGATAATGTTTTCCTTGGAAAAGAAAACGGAGGAATCTTCTGTGAGATGGATGGATGAGGACATGTGTGTACGCATCCTTGAGATCTAGAGAACAAAGTCAATCCTGACTTTGAAGGTATGGAAGGAGAGTGCCCAGAGAAAGCATCTTGAACTTCTCCTTGCATAGAAATTTGTTCAATTCCCTGAGATCTAATATGGGTCTGTATCCCCCTGTCTTCTTTGGAATGAGAAAATAGGGGGAGTAAAACCCTGACCCTTGTTGAAGAAGGGGAACTTCTTCTATTGCCCCTTGGGCAAGAAGGGTAGCCACCTCTTGACCTAGAAGGTCGAGAAGAGATGTGGGAGAATTGAAGTGTCTCACCATGGTGTGGGGAGGAAGGTCTGAGAAATGAAGTTTGTAGCCCTCTCTTATGATGGAGAGGGTCCACTGCTCTGATGTGATCTGCTCCCATCTGGGAGCAAAATGAGCTAACCTTCCTGGAATGGTGAGAGGTTCTGGCTGTTTTAAAGCCAGAAAGGCTAAGTTCTCTAGCATCAAGTCAAAAACCCTGAAGAGGTTGGGTCTGCTGAGTTGCAGCAGCCCCTGTAGTCTTAGGCCTGGCCTGTTTAGGTTGCTGACGCTTAGTAGCAAAGCGACCTGTAGAGGATTGTTGGCCAGAAGCAGAAGGGAATCTGCCCTTTTTGAAAAAAAGACTTCTTGAAGGATTTTTTCTTGGCAGGAATGGAGGTTGACTTTGAAAGTCTATCCAGAGCAGAATTTTCTGCATCCATTTGGATGGCTTTTATTTGCCATTCTTTGCCAAACAGGTTTTCACCTGTACAAGGAAGATTTCCTAAGCCATCTTGGACCCAGGGTTCTAAATCAGAAGCTTGGAGCCAAGCAATTCTGCGAGCAGCTATGGCAATGCCAGAAGCTCTGCTGGCAGCTTCAAAGGAGTCAAAGGCTGCTCGGTTGGAAAACTTTGAAATGTCTTGAGTATGCTTAAGCCAAATGAGGAATTCATCCCTTTTATGCTCTGGCAGAAAAGGGAGGAAAGTTTGCAGTTTATCTGCAACCTCCTTTAGAAACATACCCATGTAAAGACTATAGGAGTTGATTCTGGCAATGAGCATACTGGCTTGGAAGATTTTTCTACCAAAAGCATCCAAGGTCCTGCATTCTCTTCCTGGAGGAGTAGAAGAGTGTCTCTTTGTACTCTTTATCCTCTTCATAGCTGACTGCACCACAATGGAATGGTGAGGAAGCTGTGTTTTATGAAAACCAGGACAGGGAGGGACACGATACATAGTGTCCAATCTGCGAGAATGAGGAGAGATAGTGAGAGGAGTCTCCCATAAATCAATCATGTGTTCATAAAGAATCTCATGAATTGGTAAGGTGACTGCCTCTTTAGGAACCTTAGAATAACCCAAAATATCTAATTTTTTTGCTCTAGGCTCTGATTCAGAGGTTACTGAAATAGAAAGTCCTTTAGCTACTTCTCTTATGAAGTCTTGAAAGGACAAGTCCTCTGGAGGAGACATTCTTCTTTTTGGAGAAGAAGGCTCTTCAGGAAGGGCTATGGATACTTCAGCAGACTCCTCTGATGTATCAGAATCACCAGAGGAATCAAAGTACCGTCTGTCAGGGTGCTCTTCTAACGCTCGGTACGCGTATCGAGCAGTATCGACATCGGGCGTCATCGGTACCGGATCGGTACCGATGAGCAGCCCTGGACAAGGAACCGCTGCAGTCGGTATCCTTGTCGATGCCGATGCAGTCGGTACCGGTATCGACGCTGGCGCCGGTACCCGAGTCGATACCGACAACGGAGTTTGTTGTGGTATCAACGGCGTCGCAGCTTGAATGAAGGCACTGATAGCCTGCTGCATGGTCAGAACATTCTGATCCATCGACACCATGAATGCCTGGAACTCGGTACCGGAAGGTTGTGCCGGTACCCCAGAGCATTCTAACAGGTGATCGGTCGAGGCCGTGCCATCGATGTCAACCTGTAACCCCATAGGTGGAGCTTTGGAAGCCGGAGCTTCCCGCCAGGGTTGTTTTGCCGGTGCAGGATCCTCGAGGGCAAGCCCGGAGGCATCTCGATGCTTAGAGGGAGATCTACCCTTCGAGGACCGGCTGGATTTATGTTTGGTTACCTGAGATCCATTGGGGGAAGAAGAAGCCCTGGAAGACGTCGATGCCACCAAAGCTGCATCAGCGGGAAATAGCACATGGAGCTTAGCTGCTCGGTTCTGTAAACCCCGTTTAGACATCAGAGAGCAGGACGGACAATCCGAAATGGAGTGTTCAGGACCCAAACATTTAAGACACCATTCATGGGTGTCTGTAACAGAAATAGTGCCGCTGCACTTAGTGCATTTCTTAAACCCGGAGGCTGGTTTTTCCATGAGGAAAAATTTCTTGTGAGGCCTAAGGCCCAAAGAGAAAAATACACTAAGTGAGGGAAAAATATATAGTTTTGTTTTTTTTTAAAGAAAAGAAAGAAAAGACCGGCGGTACCGGTCCGGAATCAGGGGAGGCAGACACACGACCAAAGAAATAAAATAAAACAAAGAACTTCTTCAGCGGTGACAGGGCTCGACCTGCTGGCTCCGCGGCAAAGAAGAACTGAGGAGAGGCGGTTAGGAAAGGCGGGAAGGCAGCGCGTAGGTGCTGTGGGATGCTCCCAAAAGCTTTCCTTTTTGGGAAGCTGGGGAGCGTTCCCGCGCAGGCTCCATCGGTACCGACGTACCCATATGTGAAGACTCATTCCTGCTTGTTCCTGGAGATATATCTTAATATGTATAACTTTAGAGGAAAGATGGGATAGAGGAGGCATGATATGGATATTTAAAAATACCTCGATTGAAAGTACGCTCTGCTATGAGGGTGAAAGGGGATAGACTCAGGAGTAATATGCAGAAATATTTCTTTACAGAAAGAATGGTAGATGTGTGGAATAGTCTCCTAGTGGAGGTGGTAGAGACGAGGACAGTATCTGAATTCAAAAAAGCATGGGACAAACACAGAGGATGTCTAAAGGTTGATAGGAAGGGCAGGCTAGATAGAAACATGATGGCAGAAAAAGACCACATGGCCTATGCTTCTAAGTGATAGAATTCAAAAGGGAAGGGGATAAACACAGAGAAACACTATATAGCAAGAGGGTGGAATTAAAGTAATAGAGCATTTCTAGAAAAAGCAAAACTTAAATGACTTTCATGCTTCAAAAAATGCAGAGGGGTTAAGTTGCATGGAGCAGTATTTACAACTCTAAAATCAAAGAAGGGGGGCTATCCTGCACAGAGCGACAGCTACAATCCTAGCCACTTTACCGGGCAGACTAGATGGCCCATGGTGGTCTTTATCTGCCATCATTTGCCATATTAAGTATGCTAAATGAAAAACCAGTCATGTATGTGTCAATGCTCCTATCTAGGATTTATTTAATTTTTTGTTTCACTTTGTTCAATAATTTTGGAAAGAGGCATTCTGACAATGCCTCTTTCCAAAACTAAGATCTCAGATTCACATCTAGTGATGCTAAAGCACACATTTTTTGACCCTTTTCAGGATAGATTGAATCACAGAGTATTACTTCAAAGCAATCACAGTCCTCAGATGCCACCTAGTATCTGCCTTCTTAATGACCAGCAGTCACGAGTGTGGGTTTCCCCATGCTCTCCTGTGCTAATCCTGGTAGCGAGGATGGTCAAGCACTGACACCAACACCTCAGGAGCATCCAGGTACTTCAGATGACTAAGAAGGTATATCCTGGGCTCTTCTTGACTTTCTACTGAAAACATATGGACTTGGTCATAACCTGATCAAAATCCAATAGGTTCTTTACTTAGTCCTTGCCTGAGGAGGAGAGGGTTCTAAGGGAAGGTCAAATAAGTATATCTCTTTCAAATCAAGCACCTCTAACTTAAGGTTGGCTCAAATGGTTGTAGCACTCTGAGCCAATGCTTGCTTTTGAGTCCTCATGAGCAGGGTCTGTGCCCATCATTAAACTAAGCAGTCACCTAGAGTTTTAGCCCTCCCATGGGCGCCAACTGCCACTGCTACTGTCCCTCCCCAAGGCCCTGTCACGCCCTTAGCCCCTTACATTAGTATGGAGGGGCGTGGGTGTATTTTTGTCACTGTGGTGCTTCAACTTTCTGGCCTTTTCTAACTGGATGCCTTTAAATGTATTGTGGGAAAGGTAGTTCATTTAGATATCATTTGGGCTCAGATGAAAAAAAAAACACCTTCATTTGTAGTTGGGTTTGAGTGGGTGCAATTTATTCATTAGCACAAAAAAAGACACGCTAGGTTCACAGATCCACCTTTTAAGATATTTTCACAAGGAATTCTTGTAACTCCTTACAGGATAACTTGAACTGAAACAAACAGCTTTCCTCAGCTTAATCAACAGCACCTGCTTTCAGCAGAGCTTGCCGTGCAGATCAAAACAAACAGAAAGAAACTTTTAAACCAGGTTTCTTTTCCCTTTCCAGTACAGAACACATACCTGGCTATCTTGTATGCTTAAACTCAGCACTTCATACAGATAGTCCAATTCATACAAGCAGATAACTCTTTTCCAGGTTTTCTCAGTTGTTAGACAAACAAAAGCATTTCTTACTTCCTTCAATTGAAACGGCACCAAAACTGAGCTCTGCACTGTTCACAGCTGTTTCTCAAAAGACAATCAGGAAGATTCAGCTTTGCACTACGTCACACTTTTCCTGAGCTTAGAACATTAACAAGCAAACACAGCTCTCAAGGCTTTGGACACTGGAGGCTTCTCTTTACGGTTGACATCCCCTTGCAACCCTTCTTAGTTGGCAGACTGGCATGCAGAGCAGTCCATGTATGAGACCTCTTCATCACAAGGTAAATCTGGCTCCCCCAATTCCATGGGTTCACTCTCTGGCTCAGATTCAGATAGCTTACTTGACTGCCTTCTATTATGATTAAGGCTGTCTCTGGCAAATACGTATTGCTCCTTATTAGCTCAGCTTCTGGGACTCATACCTTGATCAAAGCCTGTAGTAGCTTTACTCCTTACATGCTCTGGCCACCATCTAGCACGTCCTGTTCTCCAATTAGTGCTTCTGGCTCTCACTGCTCCATTCCTTGAGTAGGCAAAACTTCTGCTCTCTCTTTCTCTCTGGTCAGCAGTTGCAGCACTCTCTGGTCTCAGGAGTCCTTCCCAATTCTCTCCATGTGTCCTGCTTGTCCCTCTTCGTCCTCTTGCTCCTGCTCCTCCTTGACCTCCTCGACCTCGACTGCTTTCTGGTCTAACTGAGTTAAACTTAAACCCCTCAGGCTCCTGCTCCACCCTCTCCCCTCTCAGGTGAGAAAGATCAAACTCCCTCGTGGCAGCTGTGTGATTAGGGGATGCAGTGACGTAAGGGTTCCTTACCCTGGGCCTGTATTCCCTATCCTTTCCACCACTAGGGGCACTCTGTTCCTCATTGTAGCCAGGAATTACTGGCTTTCTAGGAGCAAATGGAGTTTTAAGTCCTGGACCTTTTAAAATGGGTCCCTTTATTATGGTAAATTCCTTCTTTTTACCCCTCTCTTCTAGGTCCTGATAAGCTTCCTTATCACAGCCCACAGTGGCGGCAATAGCTAGAAGACCGCAACACAGTGTTTACTTTAGGACTCTGGTGCTGCAACCACGGTATCAGTCTTTTACTTCTGACCCCCTCCAACACAGACTTCTGGTTTTCCTAAACTATGTCATGCTAATTGACAATGTTGCAGTTAGCACAGGTGCACCTCAATAGGTGGTGTTAAGTGCAAACCGTGTTAATTGGGAATAACCTTAGCGCACAGTAAAAACCTTTATAGGTGGTATCTTCAGGGGGCATGCTTACCCTGGGATAAGCAACATGGAATCTGTGTAACTTTCTGGGAATCTGACAGGAACTTGTGACATTGATTGGTCACTATTGTGAACAGGATATGGACCTTGATCTGTCCCAGTATGGCATATCTTATGTTCATGTGCCTAACGGCGCACAGCCTTTGCAGAGCACACACTAATTTTTGCTTAGTGCACAGCAAAGTGTTAAAACTTTCCACACTTTGGTAAACATGCCCTTAAGATTCTATTCACCAGAATGCCTGAATGGACTGATAATAGACTACTATTTTCTGTTCATTTAAGCCACTGGTTCTCAACCCAGTCCTCTGCATACAATAGGAGTAGTGCATGCATATCTATCTCAGGTGTATTCATTGTGGATATCCTGAAAACCTGACTGGCCTGGGGGTTCCCAGAGGACTGGGTTGAGAACTACCGATTTAAGTACTGATGCACAACCAACGTGTCACTGCATAAAAGGACTGAATTGAGCCAGTGGTGTACTACGCGTACATCAGAAGGCCTTGAATGTAAGTGCACAATCAGCAATAGAAAGAAACATTGGAAAGATGTAACCATCAGTTCAAACAAAACAAAAATAAAGACTGGTAGCATTTTTTCCCATTTATAAAAGAGCTATAAACAACTTCTCCCTCCAGACTAAAAATCACCAGTCAGTGAGTCAGACTGACATCTGTCTGCTATCCAGCAGAAACTGGCTGAATATCTAGAATCTCTCAGGAACTCAAGAATTGTAAAACGCACAGGAAGGAAACGGTCAGGGATGGTTAACTAAAACAGTACTATCTCTCATTATCAATACTCTTTCTATTTTCCTAAGACCAGGTCTTAATGTATCATGACACAACATCTGCAACTATAGCTAATCAAAGGCTTGCCAGTGTTTAATTATTGTTTCAAAGGAATTTATGTTGGTCAGGGACCAATAAACAGAGAATTTCCATGGCTGCAAACCCTTACTATTAATGATGAACTCTGTTTTTTATTACAGTAGCTACTCCAACAGCAAGTGCTACAATACCAGAAAACCACTTCTACTTTCATGAATGCATGTGATGCTTGGCTATTTTCTAAATGCAGTTCATAAGGACTGTTGATCTACCTTATAGCAATTCAGTTTTAGCATTAAAAAGAAACCAAGAAAGAGCGAGCTGGTAAAGTAAATGTTAGATGCATTTATGTTCTGTATCCTGTAGCAGGAACAACAAATTTGTAAATGGATCATCCTCTCAAACAGTTCTAATTTACCCCAGAGAAGCCCCATATGCCCTTCAGAAGACTTCAAGAGCAATCAACTTGCTCAACCGAAGTGCTCCAAAATAGGCAAAAGAAAAAGCAACCAGAAACAAAGTGGCCTCATATAGTGAGGAACATACCTCAGGAAAACCCCCGAGTAATTGCATTAAGACATCATGAACAATGGGCTATCTCAAGACTCGCACAGAATTGCGTCTATAAGCTCTCACAAAATCATGCATAAGCTTGCAGAAAAGATAGGAATTGTAGGATCTGGGTATCCACACAGCTTTGAGAAAAATTCAAAGCTTGCCAAAGGAATAGGTAATGCATGAAAAGAGCAAACCAAACCTTTTGGCATGCACAGTAAAATACAGCATGCATAACACATCAATCTGATCCCTTTGTACCACGCTTCTAGCAGGCCAGAAGTCCCAGAAATGTATCCATCCTGATTCATAAGCCTTCATGTAATTTCTGACAACAAACACTTCAACAACTGGCAAGTGGTTGAGTATAATGGGTCAAACTTGCAGACAGAGGCATGAGTGACTCTTCTGCTCCTGGAGCCAAAGCCCAAAACCGTATCCACTGGAACTAAGATGAGAATGAGCTATTGCACTTGCCACACTTGGCCCATCCTTTGCAATCAGTTACATTCAAATGAAAGCAACGCAGTAATAAAAAAGGCAATAGCTTGACAACTGCAGGCGAGGCTGCCAATTGTATATTAATGGCCTCCACCATTGCAGTATTATCCAAGAGCAACACTACCTTCCAGTGCACAAAATAGTCACCCTGAAACATCAGGGCCACTAGCACCAGGAATAGCTCCAAGAATGCAGTGTGATAGCATTAATCGCTCTCCTGCAAACTCAGAGGCCAGGCCTGCACATACCAGGCAAACACCAAACCCAAACCTTCCAGAGGCATCAGAAAAAAACTCCAGGTCCCAATTCAAAACCAAAGGGGTCTGCCACTCTCAAATCTCATTCAATTCATGAAGAAAGGATGGCCAAATCCACCTTAACCTGGTGTGACAAATGCACAAAATAATGTTTCCTCCTCAAATTTTTTTATTAAAGATGCCAAACGCCAAGTAAATACTCTTCCCACCACCAAACTAACCAGAGAAGAGACAGGACTGCCTGGCTTCCATAGCGCAGATAGGTAAGTCAATGCCTGTTCCCACCTGCTTGCCTGCCTTCCTATGCTAATATTCTCCCCTCCCACAACTAAAAAGGCTCTTAGCCACAAACTCCAGCTCTATGGTTGCACAAGGGCTTGGCTCTGTGAAAGCACCCGCCTTAATTCCCCTTTGGAAGGAACCAACTTCATTATTTAGTTTTGTTCTCGAGAAATAAGCTGGAACAAGAAACATCTGAACCAGATGCATATGCATACATGTATGGAGAGGGGGGAAGAACACACACATGCGAGGGGGAAAGGCATTGTATTGTTATCCTAAATGAGTGGAACTTTGTGACCTTGAAATGTACAGAAACATAGCAATGCAATCAAATCTTAGTTTGGGTCATGTTTTTTCACAAGAAAAACATATTCACCAAATTTTATATAATAAAAAAACCACATAACCAAATACATCATAGCAATTAATACATAATCATAAAATAAATACATAGCAATGCAATTAAAATATATAAAAAAATCTTAAAAAATACACCAACAAAAAACCCCACTATCCTTCTTAAAACTGAGACTATGGCCTTTTCCTCCCTAGCGAGAGTGGAATGGTTGAGATCTAAGCAAGTAAAAAGCAAGTACACCCAAAACCTCTTATATTTACAGACTGTCAACTATATAAACCTCCAACGTCCTTCAAATTACCTGCAATCAGCACCAAACTTCTCAATACCCTGGTCTCAGTTAAAGGAACTCCCAAAAGGATGAACCTCATAGGTTAGCCACTTCAGGAATTCTTCATCAATTCCAACATTCAATGCATGATGGCTGCCCTCTAATTTACATCCTTAAGTACTTTAATTTTCATATCTTTTCATGTTACGGAAACATATATTGACTACGTGAAGCTTGAAAATTAAGTTTTGTGGTATACATGGTTTTGAATTGGTGGTCTTTTGATGTTCGGCGGAGAGCTATGCGCGTAAGGATTTTAATGTGTCCTTTCATGAGAAAAGAAAATTGAATGGGACTCAGCATGGTCAACAGTACAAAGAGGTTTAAGATTTCCAATTGAGATTCAGTCCCTTTTAGAGCATATACTTTGGTTTTTTTTAGTTTCTTTACCCAAAGCAAAATATGAATTTAAAATTTTCAACTTAAAAAATGGAATCCACCTAAAAATGTTCCCAAAATTTAATTCCGTGATGTGAAATGAACGATGTACACAAGATTTTGAGTGCCCTCCCAGAGCACCTAATTAACTTGAAAATAAACTCTAAACTCCTAAGGGTATGTTTACTAAACCGGGCTAATGGTTAACCCAGGCTATCTGCAACTAGGTTCCATTGAACAACATTGGACCTAGTTGCAGATAGTCTGGGTCAACTGTTAGCCCAGTTTAGTAAGCATCCCACTAGAAGCAGAAGCCCTAAAACATGATATACAAATGTTTTCCAATTCATATTCAGCATCAGCCAGCATCTCAATTCCAACTAAACACTCTATCCTACTAGCAACTTCTATCAAATGCCTTCTGGAACAATTGAGTCCTCATCAGTTTCCTAATCATCATAGAAACAAATTTCTACCAAGCCTGCAATAAAGCGTAGTTACTCACCTGTAACAGGTGATCTCCAGGAACAGCAGGAATTTAGTCTTCACATATGGGTATCGTCAGTACCGACGGACCCTGCGTGGGAACACTCCCCAGTGTCCAATAGGAACATCCTTCAGCACATGCGAGCTGCCTTCCCGCCTTTCCAACTATCCCTCTTCAGTTAGGTTTGTAGCTGAGTGAAAGGATAGAGGGAGAGAGGAAAGAGACAGAGAGACAGCTCCTACGGGAGGTGGGTGGGTTGTGAAGACTAAATTCCTGCTGTTCCCGGAGATCACCTGTTACAGGTGAGTAACTACGCTATCTCCAGGAGCAAGCAGGAATGTAGTCCTCACATATGGGGACTCCCTAGCTGAAGATGCCAGGGAGATGACCCAAGGAAGCTGCCACCTATAGTGAGGTGGGCCATGCTTCCTCCCATGGATATCTGGCATCCTACCAGGGTTGGTGGGTAGGAGTTGTATTAAGTCTGAAAGAGATTTTGAAGAACAGCCTGGCCAAAGAAGGCATCCCGACGGGAGGCTTTATCTAGGCAGTAGTGAGCTGTAAAGGTGTATACCAAAGCCCAGGTGGCTGCTCGACAAATGTCATCAATAGACACAGAGTGAAGGTTAGCCATAGAGGCTGACATGTCTCTCACATTATGAGCTGTGACATGGCCTTGAAGAGGAAGACTCTTACTCTCATAAGCAAAGGATATGCATTGTGCAATCCATTTGGATAAAGTTCTCTTGGAGAATGGAAGTCCCAAATGACTAGAATCAAAAGCAATAAAAAGTTGAGAAGACTTTCTATGTTGCTGTGTTCTTTGTAGGTAAAAAGCTAAGGCTCTTTTACAGTCCAAAGTGTGAAAGTTCTTCTCTGCATTAGAGGCATGAGGCCTTGGAAAGAATATAGGAAGATAAATCGATTGATTTAAATGAAAAGGCGAAACCACCTTTGGCATAAAGTGTGGATGAGTTCTAAGAACAACTTTATCATGGTGAAACCTAGTGTAAGGAGGATCAGCCACTAACGCTTGCAATTCACTAATGCGACGTGCAGAGGTGATTGCAATTAGGAAGATGACCTTCCAGGACAAAAACATCAGGGTAGTAGTGGCTAAAGGTTCAAAAGGTGGTTTTATGAACTGCATAAGAACTAGATTTAAATCCCATGCTACCGGTGGTGGTCTGATGGGAGGTTTTGTTAATAGAAGACCTCTCATAAATCTGGATATGAGAGGATGAGAGGAAATTGCTTGTCCATTTAGAGGCTTATAGGAAGCTGTAATTATGCTAAGATGGACTCTTACTGAATTGGTCTTTAGACCAGAATTTGATAAATGAAGTAGATACTCTAGTATCGATTCCAAAAGTATCACCGGGGGTTTAACCCCTTCTGGAAACACCATATAGTGAAACATTTTCACTTGAAGGTGTAAGATCGTCTTGTGGAAGGTTTTCTAGAAGCCTGAAGGATATCCTTTACCTGTTGGGAAAGGTTGAGATCCTGAAGATTTAAGCTCTCAGCAACCAGGCCGTGAGATGCAGGGACTGGGGATTCGGGTGCCATAGCGTCCCAATCTACTGGGAAAGGAGATCTGGAGCACACCCTAACTCCAGAGGTGCAGTTTGAGAGAGATATAGAAGCAGAGGATACCATGTTTGGCATGGCCACCGTGATGCTATGAGGATCATACGACCTCTGTCTCTCTGAAGCTTGAAGAGTGTTTTGGGGATGAGCGGAATGGGTGGGAAGGCATAGAGGAAGTCCCGACCCCAGTGAAGGAGGAAGGCGTCCCTTGCCTGGCAATTGTGAGCTGGAATCCTGGAACAGAACCGGGGAAGTTTGGCATTCAGTGAACTTGCAAAGAGGTCTATGTCTCGAGTCCCCCAGATGTGAAATATTTTTGTCACCTGGTCTAGGTGGAGAGACCATTCGTGAGGCAGCAGTACTCGGCTGAGTTTGTCTGCCCAAAGATTTTGAATGCCTGGAAGATATACCACGAGAAGGTGAATTTAATGCTCTCTGGCGAGGGCCCATAGTCGTAAAGCCTGGTTGCATAACGACAGATAGCCTGTTCCGCCCTGCTTGTTCACATAGAACATGGCTACTTGATTGTCCGTTTGGACTAGGACTGTCTTGTAGCTGAGCTGGGCATGGAATACTCGAAGAGCTAGATAGATTGCTCTTAATTCTCGGAGGTTTATGTGAAGACAAGCCTCCTGTGGAGTCCAAGTGCCCTGGGTAGAGAGATGATGCAGGTATGCTCCCCAACCCACCTGTGATGCATCTGTTGTTAGGGTGGCCTGGAATAGGGGTTGCTGGAAAGGAGACCCCACTAAAAGATTCTCCAGTGATTGCCACCATTGGAGGGACAATATCAGTCGATGAGAGTTTGATATCTTGTCTGACAGACGTCCTGTGGCCTGTGTCCACTGTGTGGAAAGGGTCCACTGGGCTGCTCGCATGTGGAGGCAAGCATAGGGAACTACATGAACTGTGGATGCCATGTATCCCAGTAACTGTAGCAGTTCTCGAGCAGTTAGGGAGGATTTTCCCGCTGCTTGAGAAGCTAGTTGCACTATGCGAAGACACCGGGCCTGTGGAAGGAAAGCCCTTGACTGTCTGGTATCTAAACAGGCTCCTATGAACTCCAGAGACTGTGAAGGAACAAGTTGGGATTTTTGGAAGTTTATTACCAATCCCAAAATACTGGAGGATTTGCATTGTGCAAGACAGTGCAGAGCTGGCTTCTGCAACCATGGGAGCTCTAATGAGCCAGTCGTCCAAGTAAGGGAAGAAGAATATCCCTAGGGTTCGCAGGAATGCAGCTACTACTGCCATGCATTTTGTGAATATTCTTGGTGCGGAAGCCAGACCAAAGGGAAGAACCCTGTATTGGAAGTGTTTTCCCTTGAAAAGGAATCGTAAGAATTTCCTATGATCTGAATGGATCAGAATGTGAGTATATGCATCCTTTAAGTCTAGAGAGCAAAGCCAATCCTGACTTTGAAGGTATGGCAGAAGAGTTCCTAGAGAAATCATTTTGAACTTCTCTCGGAACAGGTATTTGTTCAATTCTCTGAGGTCTAGAATGGGTCTGTGTCCCCCTGTTTTCTTTAGAATAAGAAAATAGGGGGAGTAGAACCCTGTACCCTGCTGGAGAATGGGTACTTCCTCTATTGCCCCTTGGGCAAGAAGTGTTGAGACCTCGTGATCCAGCAGATTGTCTGTTGTTATTTGGTGCCATCTGTTGGCAAAATGACACAGCCTGCCTGGAATATTTAGGGGTTCTGGATCCCTCAGAGGCAGGAAGGCTAAGCTCTCTCAGAAGGAGTCAAAGCCTTTGAGAGGGCTGAATCTGTGGAGCTGGTTGAGCTCTCGGGCCTTTTGGCTTCTTCTGCTGTTTGAAATGCTGTTGCTGTCCCCTTTGGGTAACTTGAGCGTGAGCTTGGCTTTGCTGGGTATAGGATGGATAAAACTTCCTCTTTTTGCTGAAAGAAGGTTTTTTATAGGTTTTCTTTTTGGCTGGAGTGGCTGTAGATTTTGACAATCTATCTAAGGTGATATTGTCAGCACCTATCTCATTAGCCTTTTCCTGCCAAAGAGGTTTTCTCCTGTGCTGGGATGTTGCCTAATTTATCCTGTACCCAAATCTCCAAGTTTGATGCCTGAAGCCAGGCAATCCGTCGTGCACCAATGGCAATAGCAGAGGTTCTGCTGATGCATTCAAAGCAGTCAACGGCTGCACGATATACAAACTTGGAGACATCTTGAGCATGCCTGACAAGCGTAAGGAAGTCTTGTCGTCTATCATCTGGGAGAAGTGGGCTCATAAGCTGCAAATCTCCTGTGACCTCTTTGAGGAACATTCCCATATATAAAATGTATGAGCTGATCCTAGCTGAAAGCATGGAAGCCTGAAAGGTTTGACACCCAAAAGCATCAAGAGTCCTGCATTTACGATCTGGAGGATTGGATGCATGTCTCTTTGCACTTTTCATCCTACGCATGGCTGACTCTACTATCATTGAATGATGTGGCAGCTGAGTCTTTTGAAATCCAGGACATGGTGGAACTCGATACATGGTATCAAGTCTCCTAGAATGAGGAGATGTGGTCAAAGGTGTCTCCCACATTCTGAGCATCAAATCACAAGTTTCAACAATAGAGGAACCAATAAGTCATCAGCTAAATGGAGAAGTACAATTATGTTATTACCCTGATGCAGAACTTGAAAACTTGACTGTCGGTATAATGTATTGTAATGAGTCAAAGTGCAATACTGTTGATTGGTGTAAGAAAATTAGTACGTATGACTGGTACAGTTAAGATAATGAAAAGATCATTTATTACAAATATTGATTAAAACAAAGATAATTTTAGTATTAGAGATATAAATAAAGTAAAATGCACCAGTGGTAAGAGGTGAACTACCTTTATTTATACTAGTGTCAATTTAAACAACTGTCTGACAAAACCTTCTTTTTTTGGGGAATAGGACTTTTTGGATTTGGGGATCTAGTGGTTTCCTAAGGTGGAGTTATTTCTTTGGGAGGCCAACTTGTCTGGTCTGTCTAGATCGGAGTTCTGCATTTGATAGCTTAGGTCATATGCTATTGATAGAAAGTCTTCAAAATATAAGAATTAATGGTACAGTATTCTCGGAAATCCCCCATTTCAAATGCTATAGATCCAAATTGAATTCACCCAAAACTACAACGTGATTTCTATCTGCAAAAAAAAGAAGTGAACCAGCACAGCGCTTTGCAGACGATTCTTATATTCTCTAGCAGCATAACATCTGATAAACAATGAGTACTCTCAACATATCAAACCCTATCCTAAACCCATATGGAAATGGATCCCAACATTCACTCTCTTGCAAAAATCCTATAAAATTCTTACTTACTCATGGCTCCAATAACAGATTCAGATCCAATACATTGAACTTGGTCTCTCTTGTACTAGCCGAACCATAGTCCGTTGTTAAAGGCTCTTACACAGAGGCATTATCAACTTAGCACATTCTTTTAACTCACCCATTGCTGCATGAATCAACCTTGCAAGAAGCTTATGATAACAAAAAAGATAGCTGCCCATTATCCTATGAATAATGTGCTTCCAACATCCATGCCAAGGGCATGGTATTTTTAAAAACTTCATATGGATGTGAAAGTCGGACAGTGAAAAAGATGGACAGGAAGAAAGTTGATGCCTTTGAATTGTGGTGCTGGCGATGAATACTGTGTATATCATGGCCTGCACGAAGAACAAACCAGTCAGTGCTAGAGGAGATCAACCTAAGCTTTCCTTAGAAGCTCAGATGAAAGACTTCGAATTTCATACTTTGGGCACATCATGCGAAGAGAGAGATCATTGGAGAAAGACATAATGCTTGGCAAGGTAGGTGGTCACTGTAAAAGAGGAAGGCTGGCAATGAGATGGATTGATACAATAGCAGCAGCTATGGATACCACTCTATCAACAATGAGACATTTGGCTGAAGACCGAACAAAGCTTAGGTCAACTTTCCAGAGGGTCGCCATGAGTCGACACAGACTCAATGGCACTTAACAACATCATCATCCCCACTCTTATTTATTTACATTCTCTTATATACCACGCTATTCCGCATCAGTGCGGTTTACATTGAACAAATTGAAATTACATTGAACAGGGCATTATAACTTGGAGATAACTATTTTACAGGGAACATGGGCTATGGAGGGTTAAGTGGCTTGCCCAAGACCACAAGGAGCACCTGTGGGACTAGAAACCCCAGTCCTTCCGGCCCAAGGTTGCTGTCCTCTAGTGGGATTTGAACCCCCGACCTTCCGCTTGAAGTACCTTGCCCCAACCACTAGGCCACTCCTCTTCCCCAATTCCCTTTACCAGATTACCATTCTCAATCCCTCAATCTTCTCTATAACAGGGAAGCAAAATGTCTCACAAAACTTTGTGGATGGAATCAGCCTTATCCCATGAACCACTCTACTTTGCAGTCCTTGTATAATAGTTTTGATCTATTATATGGCTGTTCTGATTATGCAGCAAGATAACACTTTTCCTCAATAAGAGAATTTCCTTTAATTTGCCTCCTTGAATTCCCTAATTCTTCCTATTTTGACAAGTGAGACGCCACGGGATGGGTTCCAAGACAACTGGAGCAGTCGAAGCACTGTCCTGGGTTCCACAGCCTCCAGTTTGGGCTTTCCAAATGAACACCCACAAGCGTTCCTCTCAGGTCCATAACAAAGTCCAGCAAAGAGTTCTGATTATGCCAGCTCCCACACTCTGGGCTTCCCTCAGCCCCAGGGCCGGGCGAGGCCTGTCCTTCTCAAAGGAAAAATAGTTCAGAACAGAAATGCACACAAAATCACAAGTAGCCGAATCAAATCATCCAGGTTCAAACCCAGAGTCTTTTTCAGAACAAAACAATGTTGCTCAGCTGCAGAGTAAATAGCTGTGTAGCTGCCCCTCCCTTCCACCTTTCAGGTTCACTATTAACTAGCTGAACCTTCCCCTGGACTACAGCTGTCACTGTCTCATCCACAGTACTTCCATGGCTTCCTGGTCCTTATTGTCCACACATGCTTGAGTTTCAAAAGCTTCTTCACCTTGGGGTATCTGCCTTCTTTCCCTGGAAACACCAGAAGGTTTTCTAAGGCCTGACCCAATGACTCCGCTCCTCTCCTGCCTCTCCTTGGCTCTAGGGTGTAATTTTGGGTGAGCTAGGGAAATTGATCCAACTCCAGGTCCTGGGGTGGATCAATGGATACGCCCTGTTCTCTCTTAGCAGGAATTGTGGAAGGAGATGCCTTCCCTTCCAAGGGCTGTCTATGGGGCTGCAAGGGAGCCTGCCCTATCCCATACCCTTTTCCTGACTCTTTAGTGGCTGATCACCACACTGATTTCCTACACTGATTGCTTTCCAATTTCCTTTTCACTTGTTTCACAGCATGTGACTTCTCAAAATACCATGGTGATTTTTTTTTTAAATCACGAGAGAGGTTTTAAAATGTGCAACATCTATGGCTCTCCAAGTGAACATTTTACCAGGTGGTTTACTCTTAAAGGAGTTGCAAAATGCAAATTCCTCTTACAGTGGAAGGGCTGCTAACATTTGATCTAGCTTCATCTTAAAGGAATCATAAAGTCAAAGGACTACCAAGGTATTTTGTAGCGAAATGTGCTAACTAGTATCAAAAAGCTAGATCTGGGTCAAAGGTCATGAATCCTTCAGCAGGACAATGACCCAAAAAATACATCCAAAAGTACAAAAGGATGGTTAAAAAATGGACTGTTTTAAAATGGCCAGCAATGAGTTCTGATCTCAGTCCAATCAAGAACCTTTGGAAAGAGCTGAAATCTGCCTCTGGTAAAAGGAATCCTGGAAACATTCATGAGCTGGAACAAATCACATTTGAAGAGTGGGAGAAACTACCAGCAGGCAGATATGCAAAACTTATAGATGGCTACATGAAATGTTTGGAGGCTGTCATCACTGTCAAGGGTTGTGCAACCAAATATTAGTGAAGGTTTTCATTAATTCTGTCTAGGTCATATTTCTTTTTTGTTGCATACCTTTGAACATATTATTAAAATATTATGACGACATACAGCTGGAATATTTCCAATTAATTCTCAAGATATTGTACACAACATACCTAAAATGCAAGGGTGCCCAAAAAGTTGACCACAACTGTAGCTATCACTAGGGATTGATGTTGTCAAACATGAAGACTGAAGAAAGACCACCCATTTCGACTGAGGGAAGAATTAATGTTTTCCATGTAATTTAGTGTTATGTCAATAACCGCTCGATACATTGACAATGGACCTCAGGTACCAGGATTGAGTAGAAAATAATTTAGAATCAGATCTATGAGATGCTAATGTAGTCTAGTAATTAGGATATAAACTTCTGAAATGCAGAGCCTGAGACTTGCTCATTCACTTAGGGGTCAATTCTGAAACAATGTAACTGTTTAACACTTGAAGTTAGTAGGCTAGATCAGTACCTAAAAGGGAGTAGGTTTACTAAGCCCCATGCTCGTATTATGGGTTTTGGTTATATTACTAGCATGGGGTTTTGCCTTTGCAGGGGTGGATGCAGCCATCCCCCTGCAGTTACTGCAGGTTGCTGTGGTAAAGCTACTATGGGAGGACCTAACACCACCCACCGAGGTGGCATTAGTTGTACTCACATTACTTATGCCGAGTGTAAGTAGCACAGCTTCCTACTGTACCAGGAGCCGGGATAATAGTTTAACCTTCATACCCATGCTTATAATCTCAATTGCCATTACTTTGTCCTAGTTTTTCTTTAACTAACCATTTATGGAGTTCCTTTCACCTCTTTTATATTTTTAATCTTAAGTAAACTACTTTGATGCAAATCTCACCAAAGGCAATATATCAAACTTTTTAATAAACATAGCAAACATAAACGGACTTTAAACTCCCAGGCTAGCAAAGCAGTGGTGGGAATGCTTCAGTCCCATCCAGACACATTGTACCTGGGTAGCATGGGGTTTTTAGTGTGGGGCCATGTGCTACTTTTTAGCACAATGCTGATTCCGCACACTAACCCCACACTACCCAGTAGTGCACATTAGTAAACACGCTCCAAAATTAGCTAGGGCTGAGTGACTTAATTTATTTGCTCTAAATGTGGACATCCCTGGTGAAGAAGATTAGGTACCTATATAAGGCATTCGCAGCTCCAGCCACAAGACTTGATGCTACCCTGTCCCTTGAACTACTGGATCTGGCACCAGAAAAAATGGTGCACTCGGCTCTCTGGCAATGGCAACAGCCGCATTCCCTCAACGGGATGACTCCATTACACCGACATTCACGATGGGTCTCCTGTGCATATCTGCGACCTCACCAGGAGGGGGGAGAGGCGCTACTCTGAAGACCAGGTGTGCTCTGTACCCGAAGAGAACACCAGGTCTCCTGACCTTGGCGTCGACGCAGCTGGGAAACCTCTGGAGTTCGATTCAGCTGGCAGCCCGCTCACAAAAAGATCCATCAGTCCCTTCACTGGTAAAACCTGGGTATTGGAGGGCTTTATCCCCATCTTAACCTTAGCCTTAAGTTTTCCCATGAAAGTAGCAGGACGCTCAGGCGACCATCTTTCCACGCCCCTCCCTCCATGAAGGAGTTTTTCTGGATCAATGATGTTGGATTGAATGACAGATATTACTTTGATTATATATTTGGCTGATACACTAAAATCCTTTTTCTCCTATATTGAAATATTCCCAAAAAAAATGGTTGTTGAATTATTTGAGAAGAGCATACTACCCTATATCCCATTTGCATGCTATAATCTCATTTACATATGATAGCATCTAATTTACGTGATAGTTGAAATATGCTAAAATTAAGGTGCTCTAACATCATTGGGCCCTTTAAAGCATGCACATAGGGAGGGTACTTTTCAAGGACATGTCCACAGCTTCAGCAGTGCTTTACTCGCAGAAATAGAATTTTTAAAATTGCTTGCCGGATATGCAAATAAAAGTATGAGGGTAAGGCCTGTATGCATGTGCTTTTACCTGCAACAAGCCGGGGTAGGGTGAGGAGAGAGTTTGCACTTACACACATAGGGCCCGATAGTCAAAGGCATTTACACGGTTTACAGGCCTGTAAACTATATAAATGCTGCTTAGAGGGATATTCAGTGGCATTAACACGGTTAGTGCCAATGAATATCCCCGAGTAATGCCACTACATTCCCTGATGTTAACCATGTTGTGGGTGTTCCGGGGCGGAGGCGGTACCCATCGCTAAGCGGGTAGCAGCGATATTGCACCAATGCCCTGTTAGTGACCCGCACGTGCGGCAAAAGCTCAATATCGCCACTGCCCGGTAGCTTCTGCGGCATCTGTGGCTGTGCGGCAAACCCAGATATTCAATGCCGGGACTGCATATAACCCCGGCATTGAATATCCACATTTAATGTTCAGCGCCAGCTGCTAGCCACTGCAATTGCACTAGCCGCTGGCGCTTAATATTGGGCCATATGAATATATTTTTTCCGAAAAACCTATGTGCACCAAATAAAAGACAGAAAAAATTTTTCTTGAGTAAATTTCAATGCTAAAGTGCATGTGTACTTTGCCTTTGAAAATCCAACAGAGTTCACGCAATGAAAATAATGTGGGTATTATTCAGAAATACAAGGAATTACAAAATGGCCCCAAGGCCTTAATGCATAGCATTCTGTTTTTAGAATGTGTAAACCAACCTTAACATACAGGTTAATCTTTCATTCACAGGCCCCAAGATGTAGTTTATAATGTGCTGTTAAATGGAAATAATATTGAACAAGGGCCAATATTGAACTAAAGACCGCATTAGCTTATGTATCTGGAAAGCTATCCATCAGGGAATTAAGGAAGAATTTTAAGAATATAAAGAAAAATAAAAATAAAAACAAATTTAAGGCCGACAATACAGATGATTTCATCAACTGGTGGTCATTAGATATGAGGAGAGCCTGAAATCATCTAATGAAAGGAATCTTAGTGAAGGAAATGCTGAGTTACTGTAACATCAGCAGCAATGTGAATCGACTATCTCCATATGTCTAAAAGATCAATTACTTATCCTGGATGACCCTATGTATCCAGGAGATGAAAAAACCTACAGTGCCCTTGCTAGACACAAAAAGGCCTGCCAGCCTGTGTAGATGATATTTCTCAGTGGTTAGATCAAGTGTTCCCTAAAGGAGGTTGACTCATTTTTTAAATTTTTTAATCCGTTTCCCTTCAGTGACAACCGGATGAACCTGCCAGTCACTCAGAGAGAGTTTGGTTCTACCCTCTGTACATATGTCAATGGGAGTCACCAAGCATGTTCAGAGAAAACTGGCATTGTCAGAGCAAGTAGCAGACAGCAAAGAAAAAGCAGAAGGAATGACACTAGAAATATAAAGCAGTTAAACAGAATACTGACCTTGGAACTCTGCATCCACTATTTTTTTTTTGTTCATTTCACTGCCATTATGGTCTGAGCATCAAGACCCAAAAGAAGAAAACGCATGATACTCTGAAACATATAGTGAGTGGTAATAAGATAGTTTTAACTGGATTAACACGGAGGGAGAAATTCTAAAACAGTCTGCATAAGCAGCAGGGTGTAATATTTTTCAAAGGGAAACCATGTATTAGTTTCACTTTAAAAACTGCCTACAGGTAGAGGACACAAAGGCTTTTCACCTGCTTCTTCTGCGTATAGACCTCAATATTCAAAGGATTTATGCTCTATAACTCTGACATTATACTCCTAAATTGACCTTTTTGAAAATTTACTAGGGCTGAGGGTTTAAAATTTCTGCTCAAAATTTCACCTAACTCCTAAATTTAGAATCATTAAAACTGAATGACAGCAGTGATAGATTGAGGGTGGGGACAAAAAGTTAGGAACCTGCACTGATTTTCAGCACTAGGCTCATAAATCTAGGCAAATGAAGGCAGGCCTAAATTTATGAGCATATCATTTAAGATCTTAAATGAAGGAATTTTTAGCTGAAAATAGGAAACAAATTTAGAAGCTCAACCTTTTTTGAATATCGTGATGAAGCATTTCAAAATGTTACTTGTGTGCTGTTTTCCAACTCTGTCCCAGGAACACCTGTCCTCAATCTAGCTAAAAATACACGTTATGAATGTGGGCTTTTAGTCAGACTAGGGCAGGGGTGGGCAATTCTGGTCCTGGAGGGCCGCAGACCAGTCAGGTTTTCATGATGTCCCTAACGAATATTCATGAGATCTATTTGCATCCACTGCCTTCCATTGTATGGAAATAGGCCCATGAATATTCATTAGAGACATCATGAAAACCTGACTGGTCTGCGGCCCTCCAGGACCAGAATTTCCCACCCCTGGACTAAGGGAGGGTAATTTACAGTCATCAGGTGGCCCAGGTAAATGGTTTTGGAAACTATCTTCTTACTCTGTTAACATTTACTTAAAAAGTTAAAAAATTATTTTATATCTATCATACTCTAACCTTCAATTGGCTCCAGACCAGTGACATCTACCTCATGAACACTCTGACAAAATCATCACTCATTGTCTGGAATATCCACCTTTAATCATGCATGAATACTAGCACTTCATTAAAGGTGCAAACCATAGAAAGCACATATACCCACAAAGCACTACAGGAGCCAAAACAAAACAGGTAACAAACCACACCGTGGCAAACTAAGAAGAAATTAGGCCTTACCTGCTAATTGTCTTTCCTTGAGTTCTCTCCGGGCCAGTCCAGGCACATGAGGGTTGTCAACCTTCTCCAGCAGCTGAGGACTGACTACTGAACTTTTTGCAAAGGAACTAGCATCTGACTCCCTCTGCTGGCTACCCTCAGTCTAACTCTTACCAAGCCGCTGAATTAAAGCCTGAAAAAAACCAACGTAACCAGCGTACTCGGCCCTAAAAACAAGAAACAGGGACTAGACCGAGCCTGCCAAAACCAGTTAGCGGTCTGAATGCCTAACCGCTAGTACTGCTCCTTTAACTTTTTTTTTTTTTCTAAATGCCAATGAAAAAACACTCCCTACCGAAAGACGTGGGAGCCCCCGAAATCCTGCCGACCACGCTCCTCGAGCGGAAAAACTGCGCCAAACTCTTCCAAAACTCCGTTCGAATCGAACTACCACCCGTATCACAGAAATCAATGTCCGATACCCCCGCACCAAGGCTGACACGAAACTCTGATATTTAGCCCCAAGGCATGGGTG
The DNA here is from genome assembly GCA_033557465.1 of Ichthyophis bannanicus. Taxonomy (NCBI): domain Eukaryota; kingdom Metazoa; phylum Chordata; class Amphibia; order Gymnophiona; family Ichthyophiidae; genus Ichthyophis; species Ichthyophis bannanicus. The sequence goes on from CM066034.1 coordinate 853,834,315, forward strand.
GGTCCTGGACTGGCCCGGAGAGAACTCAAGGAAAGACAATTAGCAGGTAAGGCCTAATTTCTTCTTCCTCTTCGTCTCTCCGGGCCAGTCCAGGCACATGAGGGAAGCACCAAAGCAGTATCTACCCCTGGGAGGGACCCGCCAGGCCTGCAATGATGGCCGACGCTCCCACCTTTGCATCTTGTCTGGCCTGCACATCCAATCTATAGTGCTTCGAAAAAGTGTGCAGGGAAGACCAAGTAGCCATCCGACAAATATCCACAGGCAGAACCAAAGCAAACTCGGCCCAGGACGCTGCCTGGCCACGAGTCGAATGTGCACGGAAACCTTCCGGAGGCGGTTTTCCGCTAGCATGATACGCCGCAACAACGGCATGCTTTGCCCATCTAGCAATGGAGGCCTTGGAGGCCGCTGCCCCCTTTCGAGGACCCCCAAACAGAACAAACAACCTGTCCGTCTTACGAAAGGACTCCGTACGCCGCAGGTACCTCTTCAGCACCTACCTAAATCCAACTTACGGAGCACCACATCGATGGGCTTTCCCTCCTGGACTTGAAAAGTCGGAAACGAAATGGGCTGATTCACATGAAAACTTGACACCACCTTAGGCAGGAAGGAGGGAACTGGCCGTAATGTCACCTTTTCTCGAGAAAATTGCAGATACGGCTCTCTACACGAAAGCGTTTGAAGATCCGAAACCCTTCTTGCTGAACATAACTACCAAGAAGGCGGTTTTCCAGGAGAGTTCTCTGAGCGACACTTCCCTAGCCGGCTCAAAGGGAGGCCGCACTAACGCTTCGAGGACCAAATTGAGATCCCAGGCCAGTACCACTGACCGTACCGAAGGGCGCACGTTTCTCACCGCTCTTAAAAATCGCAAAATATCTGGATGCCCTGAGATGAGAACTCCATTTACCTTACCTCGAAAACAAGCTATCGCTGCCAACTGCACCTTGAGAGTAGCCAGAGCTAAACCCTTGTCAAGACCATCTTGGAGGAAAGACAAAACTTCCGGGACTAGCGCCCTGTGCGGCCGGAACCCCCGCTCTTTACACCAGTGCTCGAAAATATGCCAAATGCGAACATACACTAAGGAAGCAGATCTTCTCCTGGCCTTCAAGAGGGTAGCCACCACCGCCGCCGAATAACCTCTACTCCTCAACCTGTCCCCTTCAAGAGCCAAGCCGTAAGCGAGAAGCGATCCATGTCCGGCATTAGAAGAGGACCCTGATCAAAAGGTTCGAGCGAGCCGGTAACCTCCAGGGCTTGTCTATCAGAAGCCGCAGTAGATCCAAGTACCACGGTCTCCTGGGCCAATCCGGGGCTATGAGTATCAGACGCCCTGCGTGACTCTTTACTCGACGAATGACTCTTCCTATTATAGGCCACAGGGGAAACACATAAAGCAACACTCCCGTCGGCCACGGTTGTGCTAGCCCTTCCAGGCCTTCCGACATATAATCCCTGTGTCTGCTGAAGTACCTGGTCGCTGTGGCATTGTTGAACATAGCCATCAAGTCCATAACTGGTTGCCCCCATCGCCAAGAAAGGTCGTAAAACACCGCCGTGTTCAACTCCCACTCTCCCGGATCTACTATATGCCGACTGAGGTAGTCGGCCTGTACGTTGTCTCGGCCCGCCACATGCGCCGCCGAAAGAGCTAGCAAATGGGACTCCGCCCAGCTCATCAACCGCTGACTCTCTTCCAAGAGGGACGCACTGCCCGTCCCTCCTTGACGATTGATGTAGGACACTGTCACCGCGTTGTCGGAGAAAACTCGCACCGCCTTCCCTTCGACAAGAAAGGAAAACTCGAGAAGAGCAAGACGTACAGCCCTGAGCTCTAAGAGATTGATGGAAAGATTGGACTCCTCTGGAGACCAACACCCCTGAGCTATTCGGGCTTGACAATGAACTCCCCAACCGACGAGACTGGCATCCGTCGTGAGGAGAAGCCATTCTGGTTGTCGCAAGGGCATGCCGACCCTCAAATGAGCTGGACCAACCACCATAGCAAACTGTCGGTCACCTCCTGCGTGTGAGGCAATCGTCGACCCAGAGGATGCTCCTGCGGCGACCACCTTGTCAGCAATGCCTGTTGCAAGGGCCGCATGTGCACTCGAGCCCAGGGAACCAGATCCAAGGCCGCCGCCATGGACCCTAGCAGTTGCAAGTAACGCCATGCTGACGGGGCTTTCAAGCGCAAAAACGCTTTCACTTGTCTCAGAATCTTTTGTATTCGGACCTCCGGAAGGAACACCGCTCCTCTCTGCGTGTTGAACACTGCCCCCAAATAAAGGAGCCGCTGAACTGGCACTGACTGACTCTTGACCTGATTTATTACCCAGCCCAGACTTTCCAGCAGCAAAACCACTCTGGCCGGCGCCACTAGGGATTCTTCCACAGATGGAGCCCGAATCAGCCAATCGTCGAGATATGGGTGCACCATCACTCCCTCTCTTCGCAACGCCGCCGCGACCACCACCATCACCATGGTGAATGTTCGCGGTGCCGTAGCCAAACCAAACGGCAACGCCCAGAACTGAAAGTGACCCATGGGAACCGCAAAATGCAAAAACCTCTGATGCTCCGGCCGGATGGGAATATGCAGATAGGCCTCTGTCAGATCTATGGAGCTGAGAACCTCTGATGTCTGCACTGAACAAATTACCGATCGCAGTGTCTCCATGCGGAAGTGAGGTACCCTCAAACAACGGTTCACGTGCTTGAGATCTAGAATAGGCCGATAAGACCCTTCCTTTTTGGGAACCACAAAATAAATGGAGTATCGACCTACACCGAACTGGTCTGACGGGACCGGGATTACGACCCCCAGATGCAACAAACGGTGAAGCGTCTCGGCAACTGCCTTCGCTTTTTCGGTCGAACCACATGGAGACATCACAAAAGCGTCCGGTAACAGTTGGGCAAATTCGAGAGCATAGCCGTCGCGTATAATTTCCAGAACCCACTGGTCCGTGGTTATGGTGGCCCAGACGGAAAGAAATTGCTATAGCCGACCTCCCACCTGAATTTCTGTCTGGACCAACCTCCTTTCATTGTGGCTTTTTGCTGGAGTTCTGCTGGGCTGCGAAATACCCCTGCCGAATCCTTGAGCGCCACAAAAGGACTGACCACGTGCTGCAAAACGCCCGCGTTGATAAGGGGCAAAACGAGAGCCTCTAAACTTGCGAAATTCTCTCGATGGAGCTCTGTGTGCTCCACTCGGCCTTTGGCCTCTGGGACGATCCTCCGGGAGGCGACCGCCCTTGGAATCCCCAAGGTCTTTCACAATCTTTTCTAGAGCGGCACCAAAAAGCAGCGTGCCTTTGTACGACAACTTACTAAGCCGTGCTTTGGAGGAGGCATCCGCTGCCCAATTTCGCAGCCATAAAAACCTCCTGGCTGCTATGGACATAGCCATAGACTTCACAGAAATCCGCATCAGATCATAGAAAGTATCTAAGTATGCAGCGGCGGATTTATTTATTTATTTATTTATTTACATTCTCTTATATACTGCGCTATTCTGCATCAGTGCGGTTTACATTGAACAAACTGAAATTACATTGAACAGGGCATTATAACTTGGAGATAACTATTTTACAGGGAACATGGGCTATGGAGGGTTAAGTGGCTTGCCCAAGACCACAAGGAGCACCTGTGGGACTAGAAACCCCAGTCCTTCCGGCCCAAGGTTGCTGTCCTCTAGTGGGATTTGAACCCCCAACCTTCCGGCCCGAAGTACCTTGCCCCAACCACTAGGCCACTCCTCCACTCCACTCGGATTCCAGCTTCGAGCCTTTGTCCACCTCCTCGTTGGCCTGCGATGCATCCTGAATCCATCGAATGGAGGCTCTGGAAACATACGCCCCACAGATAGCCGCTCTGAGCGCCAGGGCGCAAGTCTCAAAAGTCTGTTTTAGGAGCGTCTCTAGCCTCCTATCCTGTAAATCCTTGAGGACCGCTCCGCCCTCCACCGGAATAGTGGTTTTCTTGGTTACCGCGGAGACCAGGGCATCGACCTTAGGCATTTTCAACAAGTCCTGTTCCTCTTGGGGCAACGGGTACAAACGGCCGATAGCCTTAGCCCCTCGCAAAGTAGCCTCCGGACATTCCCATTCCACCATTTGCTTCATTACCCTATGAACAGGAAAACACTTTTGATCAGTCTTAAAACCCTGGAGCAGAGGATCCTCCAAAGGTTGTTCCGGAACCAATGGTAGAGCAATATTCAGGGCTGCCAGCATCTGAGAAATAAGTGCCCCAACTCCTCTTTCCGAAACAACCTAAAGAGGCTAGGATCCTCAGAAGCCCCCAACTCCCCATCTTCTAGGTCAGTGGCCCACTGATCCAGGTCTGAACCTGCCAAGATCTCACCTTCCTCCATACTCTAAAGCTCTGGGTAAGGCAGACCGATGCCATCGGTGCCCCCTTGAGCCCCCTGGTCTGACTGGGAAGAGCCCTCCCCCGGGTCCAGTGAAGCAAGTTCCTTAGCCGGGAGTTGGGAAGGCCGGGATGCAGGATCCTTTCCCTGCACTTGTTGTGATTTGAGACAGTAAGCGTGATGCAGCGCTAAAATAAAATCGGCACAGAAAACTGACTCCAACTCCCCTCAGCTGTAGGCAGTGATAGTGAGGGAGCTTCCCCCACTTTCACAGGCTTTTTTGACTTGGACTTTTTCTTCCCAGCCTCTGGCTGACTAGAAACAAAAACAGGCTGCTTACCCGAAATGGCTGCCATTCCCGCCATTTCTGACGCACTCTGACGATCGCTGAAGAGATCCCCTGCATCGGGTCTACTCTCCATGCTGGCAACGGGACTATCGACGAAAAGGAGCTGAAACCGAACTAACCCCGCTGAGAAAAACCAAACCCGAGCTGGGATGACTACCGCGTGCCTCAAAACAATGCTTCCAAAACCCTGTAACCGCTGACAAACCTGTCCGTGAATGTCCCGGAATAGCGCTGATCTCGCTGTTGAAAGCCCTCACTCCCGCTGCTAGCGGAAAGGTGCTTCTTAATGTCAGAGGCGGTCAGACGGACTTCGGGGGCTCCCCGCACCGTCCGATTGCTTTAAACCGCCGGGACAATAGCTAGTAGATTAAGGCAGGCTCTGCCTTCCAAATATGCAGCGCTACCACCGACTTCACAAATAAAAAAATTCGCCGAAGTGAAGTGCTATGCCGGGACAGAAAAGCCCTGCTAGAGCCTCTCTGTTGTAATAAAATAAATAAAACTAAACGAAATAAAAAATTAAGCAAGGTTTCCTTTCGTTCTACGGGAGCCAGAAGGTTGAACGTCCTTTCCAGCTGCTGAGGACTGAAAGACTGAGGTGAGCCAGATGCTAGTTCCTTTGCAAAAAGTTCAGTAGTCAGTCCTCAGCTGCTGGAGAAGGTTGACAACCCTCATGTGCCTGGACTGGCCCGGAGAGACGAAGAGGAATATGAGACTTTACTGTAGTGTCTAAGAAGTCTGTCCCTACACATCTGTGTTTCGGCAATAGTGCCTTCATCAGTGGCTATGACCTCAAATAAAAAATATACCAAATTAACAATATTAAAAACAATACGAAGCACGGTGTGGTTTGTTACCTGCTCCTTTTTGGCTCCTACTTCATTAAAGGTGGATAATCAGAGCACTGAGTGATGATGTCAGCAGAGCGACTGTGTTGGGCATTAGAGTGCTTCTGCTTCACCTCTCTGCACAGGCACTATTCCTGACTCACTTCTAAATGTTTCAGTACAGAAAAATACAGCATCATTTTGATTATATGATGTAAGACATGCAGCTTTATTAAAAAATGTAGCCATTTTGTTAACTATGCCATTGTAAAGAAATAAAGAAAAACATGAACAATACAAACACACCCAGTTTACAGAAAACAAATTTTATAACAGGTCAAAAATATATTCTGGATTCATTTTAGATAATCTGCAAAATTTAAATATTATATTTGGTTACTGGCTAGATAGCTTTCTTTTTAGCACAAGGGCTGCACTGAGAATATTCTCCTCACTTCTCAGACCACACTGGCCCCCTCCCAAATCCAGTCATGGCTCCCAATCTGGCCCTTGAGTCAAAATGCTTGCTCAGTCCCTGATCTAACAAGATGAGGATGTTACAAATATTCTTTTCATCACAGTTGTTCTCTGCGGCCAGAAAAGTACTAATAGAGGACTTTGGCCTCACCCAAAACGTTACCTTATAACGTTGGACAAATCTCTCAACTCGCCATTGCCTTAGGTACAAACTTAGAATATAAGCCCCCTAGTATCTGAATTTAACTTGCCTTGAGCTACACCACAAAAAGGTGTGAGCTAAATTCAAAATCCCTCTCTTCCCACCTATTTATTATGGTTTTAAATCTTGTAGTCAAGTTTGTCATCTTTTTTCATTTTAGGTTTGCAATAAGGTTTTTGATCATTCGTGATCAGATCCAAGTGAAGAATCCAGATTTGTTTTCAATCTCCAAGACTTGGAAAGCTGGGGATGGAGATTTTATATTTTCTCAGATATGTCCCTCAGGGTATACTTTTCATCAGGATAGTTAAATGAGGAAAAAAGAATTGCTATTTATAACCTGAAATTAAACCCGTTTACTCTTTCTATGTTCCTTCTATAGTGAGAGTTTGCTTGCACAATAGGGACCATTCTTAATGATTAGGCTGTTGGTGATCTAATTGACCCCTGGCCAAGATCAGGAAAGCTCTTTGCTATTGGCCAAGATGATATTAGATTTATTCTTGAAATTTTCTTTTTGTTAATCTAGAGTTGGTGATTTTAACTTGCATATGGAAAATCCAGCATGTTTGGCAGCTCAGAATTTACTGCAATGATGATGGGAGAGTTGTTCCAATTAAGAGATCTCACCCATACTGCTGATCTTGCTCTTGTCTAATTATATTCACTGTTTTTCAACCAGGTAGACTAGATTATCTGGTGGCTTTTTATATTCCATGGTCCAACCATCGAGTGTTGATGTTTATATTTCTGTCCCTATCACCTCACATATTATATCTTCTTATGACTCAAAAATTTAGTATGGGGGTCTTCAAACAAAGATCAGTGTTTGAGGCTCCCACATGACTGTATTCGCACGTGTTTTGATTTTCCTTCTGATGGGTTGATGGATCAGTAGCAGGGTGAAGAATTTCATGTTCCTGACCTATTGGCCCCTTTATACCCTCATTCCTCTTGGAGACGTAACAAAGCTCCAAACTATTTAAACACAAAGGAGCTGCAAGATGGCTTGAGCTAGTCTGGCAAAAGTCAGGCAATTCTGCAGATAAACCTGCCTGGCATGCTGCCGCAAATCAACATTTTTCTGCTACACTGAAACTAAAGAGCATTATTACAAGGGAAGACTAGATTGTGCTAAGATTGGTTTTAAAGGAACTATTTATCATTGTTAATTCCTTATTAGATAAATCACATTCCCTTCCCACTGGAACATCTGAGACTCTCAAAAGTGAATGTTTTGCTGCTTTCTTTCAGAATAAGAATGAAGATTTGCATAGCTCCTCTGAAGTAGCAGAGTATAGAGGTAGCAGCTGATGTTGTTACAGCAACTAAGCAGACACTGGCAGCTGGTGGGTTAGAATGAGTCGCAGCCTTGGTGCTAACAAGAAGAGGAAAAGTCTCTCCACCCCCACCAGAGAATGTTGTAGGGAAATTAGCCGGTCTACAGTTGCGGAGAGCAGGGAACCTCAGAGCAAGCAGTGGACAGAATCTACATCAGAGTGAGGCAGAGGAGGCCTGAGAGGTCACCGAGAGGGAAAACTGGCAGCTATCATTAAGGTTACTGCAGCCCCATTCCCCTCCCCTGTTTCATTTCAGTTACAAGCCTAACTTAAACCTCCAGAAATGTGTACCTGGGAGAGATTGGTCAATGGTTTCCCAAATGGAAAAATCTCTTGAATATGTTTCCCAACTTTTCAGGGCCATAGTGAGGTGTGATGAACATCCTGATAAAACCCAGAAAGTTGAGCCTTTTGTGGTGGTGCAGGGACCGTTACAGCCACAGGATAAACCTAAAATATGCAGGTCCCCGAAAAGCCCGGCTTGTCCTCAGGAATGGTAGGAAGCCCCGTCTGGAATAACAGGCTAGAAAGGTCAGGACCACTCCAGTAGGACCTGCCAGGATTTTTATTTATTTATTTATTTAGCTGTGCTTATATACCGCTTTTCACCGGGTCAGACAGATTTGTATGCCACCTTATATGCTAACAGGCACTTTTTATTCCCTCGTCCCTGAACCCCTGCCCTCCAGCCTGAGGTAACCTGTCCCAACCACTGAGCCACTCCTCAGGCTCAATATCCCTGGCTCATCAAACAGTATGAGCTAGATCCAAAAAGAGGCAGAAAGGGGGAGGGGAGGCTGGATCCTAGCTGTATAAAGGCTCCCAGATCTCAGACAGGGGGGAGAAGAGGAAAAGCCCAGGAGTAACCCCTGGAAGCTATTGAGTTTGGGGAACAAGATACCTCTGAACCTGTGGCAGGTGCAGGCCTGTGATCCACGGTGTCTGACATAAGCAGGCAGGCCTAACTAGCTTGACCTGTAAATGAAGCATGTGGAGAGGCACATAGGAATTGCACATCCCCCAATATGCTGCTATTGTAGGATAGAACTCTGTAAGAGAACTAAACTAACTTAGGTAAGCAAAACTGAGAGATGGAAAAATGCTGAAAAATGTGTTTAAAAGTTACTGATAAGAAAAAGTACATCTGCAAGGAATATAATTGGGAGTGCTGACAGATGAGTTGCAGAGCCCTGCTCCCCTGCATGCACAAATTGGCTCTATGGCCTTGAGAGTGTGAAAGTAACAAGTTGATGAACTGACCATTGTAATTGGGACTAGAAGGGGGGTATGCAGGTGCCATGCCCACTGAAGGAACATAATTGGATAATCTTATCAGTACCGGCACCAATGGAAGGGGTACGGGAGGTACGGGAGAGTACCGGGACCAATGAAATGTTTTTCTATACCTAGAATGGAACAGAAGTCTATAAAAGTTGTTGTAATGCTAGAAAACTTTGCTCAGCCATTTTGAAATTGACTTGCTTGAGACTTGTGCACAAATAAATGATTTGGACCTTCTGAACAGACTCCTGGTATCATTGGTTTGTCTGCGCTTTGCTGCTACATATTCACTGACGTTTAAGGTACTGTGAGAAGCAGCCCGTGGGAGGGTTCAGGTGGATAGTGCACAACCTAAAGGAAGGGAGGGAGGGCTGCTTTCACAGCCAATAGAACTATGAGATACACTGAAACTGTTTCTTCTGGTGGAGGGAGCTGAGAACTGTCTCTCTTATCTGAAAAGACTTTGCTGCAATGATTGTGCTGTGACATGTTGATTTGCTGTACTGTACTGTACTGTTGGGAAGTGTCTGAAGCCATGACTCATTCTGGAGCTGCTGCACAGAAGAGCACGCTGTCCTGGGTCTTGGACTTTTGTGGGACTTTCTCCTGGATGGAGTACGCTCCAAATGCTAGATAGGTTAAGACAAACTGTTTGTTGGAGTTTTAAAAAACCAGGACTGGACTGCAACATCTGGGAGTGGAGTGTACATGCCAAGGGCCAGCAAAACCCGCAACTGCAGTTCCTTGCCCGACGCTGGACTTCACAAAGAGCACAGGCACAAGTACGGAAGGGCCACTGATATCATCACTAGGACTTCCAGGAAGCCTGACGAGCTAGTTTGTGAAGTGGCTGGGGGGGGGGGGGGGGACACCAGTTTTGCGCATTGCCACAGCCCTGTAACAATGTCTGGTTTCTTCTTTGACCTCAGACAAATTGGGTAAATATGAAATCGCTCTCCAAGAGCAGAAGGGACTCCAACAAAGTGAGTCTCTGGTGACACACCATCAGAGCTCTAATTCTTTGCTAGTGAGGGATAATTCACATTTGCAGAGGAGAATGGATATCTTGGAATACCGCACATTTTATAAATTTTTGCCAGTCTGCTTTAATTAAACAGTTTGATATGTTGAGAAAGGACTAACCAGAAGGGAGTTTTTTTTTCCAATTACCTAGGCCTTCTATCTTCCCTCCTTGTGGAGACAGGAGGGAGGAGGGGGAACAGTAGGGAACTTTCTGAAATTGGACTCTTTGGACATTATGGCAATACTGGAAACTTCACCGATCTCCTGGGTGGTTAGAGCTACTTTGCTTGTAACATTGGCATTGGAGCCTGATAGGAATTGGGTTCTATGAATGTTTTGGGCCAGAAAGTGAGACTTCATATTGATTTTTGTAAAGGAACTCAGCAGAAAAAAAGCTTTGCTGGCCTTGTGGCAACAGCTATTGCGGATGTGAGATGCATCCTTGAAAAGACTACAGCAAGGCTTTTGACTGTGTAAACCATGAGAAACTCTGGGCCATATTAAGAAGCATGGGTATACCAGAACACCTGATCGTTCTCTTGCACAACCTTTGCATTGCTCAAGAAGCAACAGTTTGAACAGAACAAGGAGAAACAGAATGGTTTAAAATCAACAAAGGTGTACAAGGCTGTGTACTTTCCCCGAACCCTGTTTAATTTATATACAGAACAAATCATCAGAGAAGCAGGATTGTACGAAGACAACAGAGGTGTGAAGATAGGTAGAAGACTCATCAACAACCTTTGCTATGTTGATGATACCACATTACTGGCTGAAAGTGAAGATGATCTGAAACATTTGCTTTTCAAGATCAAGGAACATAGTCTTAAAATGGGCCTGCACCTTAATGTAAAGAAGACAATGATCATGACAACTGGAAAAGTCAATAGGTTCATCAATGATGGAGAAGAAATTGAAATTGTGGACAACTTTAACCTACTTGGATCAACTATCAATAAAGAAGCAACAAGCAGTCAAGAAATCCGATGATGCATTGCTCTTGGCAGAATGGCTATGAAGGACCTAGAGAAGATTCTGAAGAGCAGAGATGTCTCTCTCCATACAGAGATTCGACTCGTTCAAGCCATGGTATTTTCAATAACATCATATGGATGTGAAAGTTGGACAGTGAAAAAGATAGATAGGAAGAAAATTGATGCCTTTGAATTATGGTGCTGGTGGCGAATACAGTGTATACTATGGACTGCCCAAAGAACAAACCAGTCAATACAAGAGAAGATCAAACCTAAGCATTCTTTAGAAGCTCAGATAACAAGACTAAGACTTTCATACTTTTGACACACCATGCGACAAGAGAGATCATTAGAGAAAGACATCATGTTTGGCAAGGTAGAAGGTCAATGCAAAAGAGGAAGCCAGCAATGAGATGGATCGATACGGTAACAGCAGCTACGGGTGCCAGTCTGTCAACAATGAGCCGTATGACTGAAGACCGAACACAATTTAGGACAACTATCCAGAGGGTCGCCATGAGTCGACACCGACTCGTCAGCGCTTAACAACAACATATAGTCATAGTTTAATGGGAGAAAGCCAACATGGATTTAGCCAAGGAAAAGTCTTGTCTTACTAATCTGTTTTATTTTTTTGAAAGTGTGAATAAACAGGTAGATAAAAGTGAGCCGGTTGATATAGTATATCTGAATATTCAGAAAGCCTTTAACAAGGTCCCTCATAAGAGGCTCTTGGCGAAATTAAAAAGTCATGGGATTGGAGGCAGTATAGTATTGTGGATTAGGAATTGGTTAAAAGATAGAAAGCAGAGAGCAGAGCTAAATGGCCAATTTTCTCAATGGAGAAAAGTAAATAGTGGAGTAACGCAGGGATCTGTGCTGGGTCCACTGCTTTTTAACATATTCATAAATGACCTGGAAATGGGAATAAAGAGTGAGGTGATCAAATTTGCAGATGTTACAAAATAATTCAAAGTTGTTAAAATCCAAAAGGGTTGTGAAAAATTGCAAGAGGACCTGACGTACTGACTCAGATAGTTTGTTCCAGGCATAAGGAGCAGCAAGGTGAATGGAGCAAAGTCTGGAGTTAGCAAGAGAAGAGAAGGATTTGCCAGAAGAGCGTAGTTCCCAAGGAGGGATGAAGGGAGAGATAAGCAAGGAAAGGTAGTGAGGAGCTGCAGAATGAATGCACTTATAGGTCAAGAGGAGAAGTTTGAACTGGATGCAGAAACGGATAGGAAGCCAATGAAGTGACTTAAAAAGAGGGGTAATATGAGCATGACGAGGATGGCAGAAGATTAGCCATGCAGCATAGTCTTGAATAGATTGAAGGGGAGAGAGATGATTGAGAGGGAGACCAGCAAGGAGTAGTTACAATAGTCTAGACGGGAGGTGACTAAGAAGTGGATAAGTGTCTTAGTAGTGTGTTCAGAAAGGAATGGGCAAATTTTGTTGATGTCGTAGAGAAAGAAACGGCAGGTTTTAGCTATCAGTTGGATATGTGTGGAGGAGAGAGAGGAGTCAAAGATGACCCCAAGGTTGCGAACTGAGGAGACAGGGAAGAGTAGAGAGTTATCCACAGAGACTGAGAAAGGAGGAAGGCGCGAGGAGGGTTTAGGGGGAAAAATAAGCAGCTCAGTTTCAAGCGGCAGGGAGACATACAAGCAGCAATGTCAGGCAGGCAGATCCTGGCCTGGATTGCCAGAGAGATTTCAAGTGTAGAGAGGTAGATATGGGAGTCATCAGTGTAAAGATGGTACTAAGAGCCATGGGAAGAGATGAGCACACCAAGGGACTGGGTACAGAGAGAGAGAAAAGGAGTGGACCCAAGACAGATCCTTGGGGTACATCAACTGAGAGCAGGATAGCAATAGAGGAAGATCCACCAGAACAAACACTGAAAGAGTGATGGGAGAGATAAGAAGAGAACCAGGATAACACAGAAAACCAAGCGAGGGACAAGGTATCAAGGAGAAGGTTGTGATCAACAGTGTCAAAAGCAGCAGAAAGATCAAGAAGGATGAGGATCGAGTAAAGGCCCTTGGATTTTGCCAGGAACAGGTCATTGGAGACTTTGGCAAGAGCCGTTTCAGTAGAATGTAAAGGATGAAAGCTGGGTTGTAGAGGATCCAGAAGGGCTAGAGAGGAAAAAAAAGTCGAGCCAGTGGCGGTGAACCACCCGTTCAAAGGTTAGCACAGACACCCATGCTAAATTTGTGTGACACATATATCCGTTCCCCTGCCATTAGTACAGTATTGATGCATCACACCATGCTAACTAGCATGTAGGTGCACTTACCACCCCCTCCTCCACCCTCTGAGGTGGCATTAAGTGTACCTGTGCCAACAGCTGACTTTGTGGTTAGTGCGTGCCAAAAATGCCTGCACTAACTATGAAATACCAGCCATACCCACATTCTGCCCACAACCTGCCCAGATGCCACCCGATCATGCACTGCCTAAAAAGAGCAAGATTGTTAACATGGGGCCCTGCGCTATTAGAGCAGGGCATTTATTACGCACTAAACCCCATGCTAACAGCGTACTTTAGTAAACATGCCCTTTTATGTTTTACTGCCATTAATGACTTTGTATGGCTAGGTTCCAAGAAAGTAGTATATAAGTTTCAACAAATAAATCAACACATACATAAAAAATGTTAAAAACAATATTGCATTTATTTATTAAGTCACAAAATGACAAAAGAACCGAAACACTGTTGGTAGAGATGGCCTTTTATTTCTTAAAAGCCCAAACCTACAGTGTTAAAAGCTCTAAACAGTTAATCTCTTATGACAAGAAAATTAAAAATCACAAGGCTTTTTTATATTGATAATAGTTACTGTTTTCTTTATTATTATCCTCTATAACTCTCTGCATTAAAAATACAAATATTTTGTAAGTACTTCATTTTATAGTACCACCACACTTGTGCATAGTCATTCAGTAAATCAGCTTTGCAAGTACGCTTCCTCTTTACACCATGACAGCCGTTGCAATGTTATCCCTATTTATTTATTCATTCATTCATCCAACCCAACCACCAAGGTTCTGAGTGGTGTACAATAAACATAAATAATACATAAAACAAACAAAATAATAAATACATTGAAATGACAACAATCAAAAATTACATATTGAAAGCCTGAGAAAACAAAAATATCTTAACTTGTTTTTGGAAAATACTAAAATTAGAAATAATTTTAGGGTGCAAAGGCAGAAAATTTCAATATTCAGATGCCTCCACTGAAAAAATCCTAACACATATCTTTTCCTTACTTCTTTCACAGCAGGAACCACAATTGAGTTACAAAAGTACATCCTTATAGAGCAGACTGTTAAGGATATGATATGGATGATAAATAATGCATTGACATCTTATGAAATGAGTTGATCATATCATCAACAACTTATATTTAATCCGATAACTAATTGGCAACCAATGCAACTCTATCAACCCAGGTTGAATTCAGTTAGGCTTCTGGTTCTAAGTGTTTATCATTTGGGATTTTAGGGGTTTATTTTTGTAGCAATTAGATGCTTATTCAGGGTTGGAAAAATAGGTGTTTATCTGTGAATTTACGGTGTGAAAAAAAAATCAGTGGCTTTTTAGGTGGATTCCAGGTGCATTCTATTTAATAATATAAAGCACAATATTTCAATGCCAGCCCTTTCTCATAATCCTAGCATTATTCACCCTCCAAGCTACAGCCACAGCACTAGCGACCCCCCCTATTCACAAAACTGAAAAAAGCTAATTAGTAGAGATCCCTACATAGAAACTCCATGCTAAGAGAACACCTGGCCTCGCTCACATACCCAGAACATTAATTGACCCTTACCAACTAAGCAATCACAAACTTAGAATAAACATATATAGCCAAATTAAACTGAAACCCTCTGTTTTCTTAGGCTTTCAATATGCAATTTTTGATTGTTGTCATTTTCAATGTATTTTCTATTTTGTTTGTTTTATATATTATTTATGCTTATTGTACACCACTCAGAACCTGGGTGGTTGGGTTGGATGAATGAATGAATGAATAAATAAATAAATAAATAGGGTAACATTGCAATAGCTGTCATGGTGTAAAGAGGAACCACACTCTGCATCCAATATAACACCAGAAAAATAAGGAGATGCAGTTTCCCCACACTGCAAAATATAAAGACAGCAGGTCTAAATTTTAAAAGCTGACATATTATAGTCACTAAATTGAAAATAAAATTATTTGTTCTACCTCTGTTGTCTGGCCATTTTATTTTCTTAAATTGCTTTGGTTCCAGTCTTTGCTTTCTGCTTTCCTCCATCTTCTCTTAACTCTTTTTTTTTATTACTGTATCTGTCTCCCTATGACCCCCATGTCCAGCATCTCCCTTTCATCCCTATGCTCCCCTCTTTCTTAACCCCCCTCAGCATATCCCTTATGTATCCCTATGTTCCCTGATATTCAGCATCTCTTTCATTCCATCTCCTTTTGCCCCTCCATATTAACCATCTTACTTTTATCTCCCAAACCCCTCCATCTCCCTAGTCAACCCTGTATCCAACATTTATCCTTTGTCTCACCATGTCACCCTCCCCATCCAGTATTTCCTGTCTGCTCCTTCACCTTGCCACATCCTGTACTGCACCTCTAACCAGGACCACAGGTCCAGAATTTTCTCTTCAACTCCTTACTCCAGCTCCCCTTGTGGCCACTGCTGCATCTCCCTATGTTTGCAGCTCTAATGGCAATAAAAGAAAAAACAGTAAATGTGAAGCCTTGGAGACTTGGCGCACTTCTATGACCATGGTGGTTCCGCCCCCTCTGATGTAATGCTCTATGTCTACTAGAGGAGAAGAAACCTCCAAAAGACAAAAAGAGCCAAGGAAGAACAAAAATGGAGATAGACACAAGGCCAAAGAAGTCCAAAAACAAGGCTTTTATTTCAAGACGTAATATTGCATGACATGAAAGGAGTCCTTTCGTAACACTCTGTGTCAGTCTTGGCTCCTTTCGAAATTCTGTGTGTGTCAGTGAAGGCAGGACCAGCAGTCGCAGAAGCATGATGAGT
Organism: Ichthyophis bannanicus; assembly: GCA_033557465.1. NCBI lineage: Eukaryota > Metazoa > Chordata > Amphibia > Gymnophiona > Ichthyophiidae > Ichthyophis > Ichthyophis bannanicus. The sequence continues at coordinate 853,850,233 of CM066034.1, forward strand.
CTCCAAGGTCTCACATTTACTGTTTTGTATACTACAGAGCCGTAGACTTTGCTTTCTGTTGCTGCACATATGACATCATCGGGGTGCTGCAGATATTGGGATTTATCGGTTATAACTGATACTCATGATTAGAGCATATGGGGGAGTGTTTCTATCGGTGGTTATCAATTATAACCGAAAACTGAAAGCCCTAATTATAATCATATCTAGACTGTCCTAATATAATCCTAACAGTGGCATTCTGAAAGAGTTGCAATGCCTTTAAAGAGATGCTGGTAAAACATCATCACCCGAGGCAGTAAGGAAATCACTCTGTACTTTAAAAAAAAAAAAAAAGGTCAACGGTGTTGTAACACTCACATCTTATAAAAAAAGCCATCTGAACCATTTTTGTATAAGACACTGAAAGTACTCAGAGGTGCCAGATATTTAAATTCAGATATTAGAGAAATAACATCATTCAGCACTACTGCAGATAATTGGTTGACCATCATATCAGAAAATCACCAAAGCCTCTTTCTTTCTCAAGTTAATGGTTAAAAAACATTCTGTGTCATCCAAGTAAACATAGCTCAGATATCCTGGACAGGCTGGGGATCACCAGCAAAACTTATAGAAGAAACTGAGAAGACTCGGATACCAACCTGGGAATCACCCAAGAACGCTTGTGACCACCACTACCCCTCGCTTTGTTTGTTCCCTGAGGTTTTTGCGAGAGGTTGCTCCTCTCTTTGTTTTTTTCCCGTTTGATCCTGAATATTAGGGACCTTCTGTATAGGTGGGTGGAACTAGGAGGAAAGTAAGAGAGCCATATATTGGATATAACAGCTCTGGCAAAACAAAACCAACAAGGAAGTGCAGACAAACCACAGCCTCAAATGCAAGAGTGTTCTCAAAAATGATTTTATTGATGGATCCAACTCGGTGAAGTATGCAACCAGAGTATGAAAGTCAACAACCTTCTGAAAACTTGAGAGAGCAGTCAAGTAAGACAATACTACAGTGCTTCTCTCAAAAGGAAAGAAGAAAAGCACTTCAGTGTTCATTTGGCTGCTCTCTGAAGTTTTCAGAAGGTTGCTGATTTTAACACTCTGATTTCACACTTCAGACCATTTACTGATTTCAGTGAATGCTTGACTCATCTATGTCCGACCCCTAATGCAGGAGTGTTTGCCAAAACTCGACCGAGGTGGATCCATCAATAAAATCATTTTTGACAACATTATTGTATTTGAGGCTGTAGTTTGTCTTCGCTCCCTTTGGTTTTGCTTTGTTTCGTTTACCTGCAGAGCCCTCCTCTTTGTTGTTGATCAGTTTCTAATATAATAGCCCTAAAACAATACATTGAGAATATACCTCCCTGACTGAGAGACTTGTTAATTAAACAGGAAATGAATTCAGGTGGCTGTAAACCTATCAGAAGTATGTATTGGGACATTTTTGGGAGGAGTTTATTTCTCTGAGGCCCCCAATTAATTCTGGTCCATTTCTGAACCCAAAGTGTTTTTTCATTGTTTTTTCTTCAATACTCTTCCATTGATCTGTTAAATTTTCGGAATTATTTTGTCGTCCCCCCCCCATACAGACATTCATTCCCAGTTCCTCATGTACTATTTCTTTCCAAAATTCCCTTATATTGGGAAGAATTTTAAAAGTTACCAGGTCAGGGCCAGTGTGGGATTCCACCCTCGGCTCTAGCTACAGTACAGAAAAGACGGCACGTTCTAAAATGTTCCAGATCAGCAACCTGGCATGTCCTAATAAAAAAAAAATCACCCTTGTTTCTGAGGTTATACTGGGCCAATAGTTTATGATGAATTTTAAGCCTTACCCCCACACGTGGAGATTCTCCAGAACATACCTGAATGCTAAAACAATGTATTCCTGGATTTAGTCAAACCTATTTCAGGTTTTTACTGGGAAGCCATCTATGGACTTCGGGGCCTTCTGTTGTCTAGGACAAGAGTGAGATCCCTATTGATAGATGGCAAAGAAGCAAAGGATAAGGTTGCTTCACTGGACAGACATTCTTTCTTGGCACCCCACATGAAAACTTTCTTGATAATATAGAAAGCAGGTCAGAAGTGGCTGAAGAGGGACTGTGGCATAGAAAGCATAGTTAGTCACCTGTAACAGGCTATCTCCGGGAACAGCAGGAACTTAGTCCTCACATATGGGTATCGTCGGTACCGATGGAGCCTGCGCGGGAATGCTCCCCAGCGTTCAATCAGAAAGCTTTTGGGAGCATCCCACAGCGCCTGCATGCTGCCTTCCTGCCTTTCCCAACTGCCTCTCTCCAGTTGAGTTTTAAAGCTGAGACAAAGAGGGAGAGAGAGGGAAAGGAAAAAGATAGAGAGATACAACTCTTAGGGGAGGTGGGTGGGTTGTGAGGACTAAATTCTTGCTGTTCCTGGAGATCACCTGTTACAGGTGAGTAACTATGCTATCTCCAGGAACAAGCAGGAATGTAGTCATCACATATGGGGACTCCCTAGCTTTAGGTGCCAGGGAGAGACCCCAGAAGTTGTATGTCCCTGAAGAGGGCTCCACTTCCCCCCATGGATCTCTGGCATTCTATCAGGGATGGTGGGTAGGAGTTGATTAGGTATGGAACAGGTGTTTGAGAACAGCCTGACCAAACAAGGCATCCCGGCGGGAGTCCTTGTCCAAGCAGTAATGGGCTGTAAAGGTATGAACTGAGGCCCAAGTAGCTGCTCGACAGATGTCGTCGATAGACACAGAGTGCAGATGAGCCATTGAGGCTGCCATGGCTCTCACATTGTGAGCTGTGACATGGCCCTCCAGAGAAAGATTCTTACTCTGATAGGCGAAGTAAATACACTGAGCAATCCAATTAGATAGTGTTCTCTTGGAGACTGGAAGTCCCAAAAGAGAAGGATCAAAAGCAACAAAGAGTTCAGAGAACTTCCTATGTTGCTGTGTTCTTTGTAAGTAAAAAGCTAAAGCTCTTTTACAGTCCAAGGTATGAAGATTCCTCTCTGCATTTGATGAATGAGGCCTTGAAAAAACACAGGTAGGTAGACCGCTTGGTTCAGATGAAAAGGCAAGACCACCTTAGGCATAAAGTGTGGATGAGTCCTAAGGACTACCCTGTCATGATGGAACCTTGTATAAGGTGGATTAGCTACTAGCGCTTGCAACTCACTAATGCGGCGTGCTGATGTGATTGCAATGAGAAAGATAACCGTCCAAGAAAGGAATTTCAATGAGGTGGTTGCTAAAGGTTCGAAAGGTGGCTTCATGAGCTGCCCAAGCACCAGGTTTAAGTCCCATGCCACAGGTGGTGGCCTAATGGGAGGCTTAGTTAGAAGAAGGCCTCTCATAAATCTTGCTATAAGAGGATGAGAGGAAATAGGCTGTCCATTTAGAGGCTTAAGGGAAGCTGCAATAGCACTCAAATGGACTCTTACTGAATTTGTCTTAAGGCCTGCATTAGATAAATGAAGGAGATACTCCGGCAAAGATTCCAGAACTATCGCAAGAAGGTTAAGACCCTTTTCCGAACACCAAACAGGAAACCTTTTCCACTTGAAAGCATAAGATCATCTAGTGGAAGGTTTTCTGGAAGCATAAAGAACATCTTTCACTTGCTAAGAAAGATTAAGAACTTGGAGATCTAGGCCTTCAGCAACCAAGCCCTGAGATGCAGAGACTGGGGATTGGGATGCCATAACATTCTGTCCTCCTAAGACAGGAGATCTGGAGCAGACCCTAACTCCAGGGAGGGAGCTTGAGAGAGATGTAGAAGCAGAGGGTACCACACTTGCCAATGTGGTGCTATGAGAATCATACGGCCTCTGTCTCTCTGAAGCTTGAACAGGGTTTTGGGAATTAGGGGAATGGATGGAAAGGCATACAGGAAGTCTTGACACCAGTAAAGGAGGAAAGCATCCCTGGCCTGAGCCCCCTGAGCCGGAGTTTTGGAACAGAACCGGGGAAGTTTGGCATTCCACGGACTTGCAAAGAGGTCTATGTCCGGGGTTCCCCAAAGTTGAAAAATCCTGGTCACCTGGTCTGCACTCGTGTGGAAGCAGAACTCGACTGAGTCTGTCCGCCCAAGAGTTTTGAATGCCTGGAAGATACACTGCCAGAAGATGAATCTGATGCTCTCTGGCGAGGGCCCATAGTCGCAAAGCTTCGTTGCAAAGCGACAGAGAGCCTGTTCCCCCTTGCTTGTTCACATAGAACATGGCTACTTGATTGTCTGTATGAATGAGGACTGTCTTGTAGCTGAGCAGGGATTGGAACACTCACAGAGCAAGAAAGATTGCTCTGAGTTCGAAGAGATTGATATGTAGACAACTCTCTTGTGGAGACCAGGTGCCCTGGGTAGAGAGGTCTTGCAGATGAGCTCCCCAACCAATTGGAGAAGCATCTGTTGTGAGAGTTGCTTGGGGTAAGGGTTGCTGAAAGGGGGACCCCAGCAACAGGTTTTGAGTGGACTTCCACCACTGGAGGGACAAAATGAGGCGACTTGTGTTTGCTATTTTGTCTGACAGGCACTCTGATGCCTGGGTCCATTGGGTGGATAAAGTCCACTGAGCTGCACTCATGTGGAGGCGAGCATATGGAACCACATGCACGGTGGATGCCATGTGGCCTAGTAATTGCAACATTTTTCGAGCAGTTAGATGAGGCTTTAGCACTGCTTGAGAAGCTAACTGCACCAAGCGAAGGCAACGGGCCTGGGGGAGATAGGCCTTTGCCCTTGTGGTATCCAGGAAAGCTCCTATGAACTCTAGAGACTAAGTGGGAGTTAGACTGGATTTTGGGATGTTTATTACCAGCCCTAAATACTGAAGGATACGCATTGTGCAGGATAGAGAAGTCTTGGACTCTGACTGTGTTGGAGCTCGAATGAGCCAGTCGTCCAAGTAAGGGAAGACAAATATCCCTAGAGTGCGGAGTAATGCTGCTAAAACAGCCATGCATTTCGTGAACACCCTTGGTGCCGAGGCCATACCAAAAGGAAGCACCCTGTATTGGTAGTGCTTTCCTTGAAAAAGGAACTGAAGGAACCTTCGGTGGGTTGGATGGATGAGGACATGGGTGTACGCATCCTTGAGATCTAGAGAACAAAGCCAATCCTGACTCTGAAGGTATAGTAGCAGAGCTCCAAGAGAAATCATCTTGAATTTCTCCTTGACAAGGAATTTGTTCAATTCTCTGAGATCTAAAATAGGCCTGTAACCCCCTGTTTTCTTTGGAATAAGAAAATAAGGGGAATAGAACCCTGTGCCCTGTTGATGAAGAGGTACTTCTTCTATTGCCCCTTGGGCAAGAAGGATGGCAACCTCCTGACCTAACAGGGTGATGAGAGAGGTCGAAGAATTGAACTGCTTCACTATTGTGTGAGGGGGCATGCTTGAAAAATGAAGCTTGTACCCCTCCTTTATGATGGAGAGTGTCCAATGCTCTGCTGTTATTTGCCCCCATCTGGGGGCAAAATGACACAACCTTCCTGGAATGGTGGACGGTTCTGGTCCCTCCAGAACCAGAAAGGCTAAGTTCTCTAGCTGAAAGTCAAAGGCCCTGAGGAGGCTGAGGCTGCTGGGCCTGTGGAGGCCTAGTAGCCTTTGCGTTCTTCTGTTTGGATGGTTGCTGACGTTTGCTTGAAAACTGACCTGCAGAAGATGCCTGCTGAACATAAGCAGGATAAAATCTTTTCTTTTTAGAAAAAGATGTTTTCTTGAACAATTTCTTTCTAACAGGATCAGTAGTGGACTTGGATAGTCTATCCAAAGTGGAATTTTCAGCATCCATTTCATTGGCTTTTTCCTGCCAATCTTTACCAAACAGGTTCTCACCAGTACAAGGGATATTTCCCAATTTATCTTGTACCCAGAGCTCTAGATCAGATGCCTGGAGCCAAGCAATTCTACGTGCACCTATGGCGATAGCCGAGGTTCTGCTTATACACTCAAAGCAGTCAAAGGCTGCACGGTTGGAAAATTTAGAAACATCTTGGGCATGTTTGACCCAAGTGAGAGAGTCCTGTCTTTTATCCTCAGAAATGAAAGGACTTAAAGTCTGTAAATTATCTGTGACCTCCTTTAGGAACATTCCCATGTAGAGACTATAGGAACTGATTCTGGCAGAAAGCATGGAAGCTTGGAAGACTCTACGTCCAAAAGCATCCAGGGTTCTGCACTCACGTCCTGGAGGATTAGAGGCATGCCTTTTTGCACTTCTGATTCTTCTCATAGCTGACTCCACCACAATAGAGTGGTGAGGAAGCTGAGTCTTATGGAAACCAGGACAAGGAGGGGCTCAATACATAGTATCCAATCTACGAGAATGAGGAGAGGTGGTAAGAGGTGTTTCCCACATCCTCAACATGAGATCATATAGAATCTCATGAATGGGTAAGGTAGCTGCCTCCTTAGGAGTTTTGGGATATTGTAAAATTTCCAACTCCTTGGCCCTGTTTCAGGGGCCACAGTGATGGACAGGCCCCGAGCCACCTCTCTGATAAAGTCTTGGAAAGACATGTCCTCTGGAGGAGACATCCTACGTGTAGGGGAGGAGGACTCCTCTGGAAGAAGCATTGCTGCATCGACAGAACTTTCAGAATCCTCAGATTCTTCTGAGGACTCGAAGTATCGTCTGTCCAGATGCTCTTGCAGAGCCCGATACCCGTACCGACCAAGGTCGGTACCGGGAATAACCGGTACCGGAGGGCATCGGAGGACAGGGTACCGGCAAAGCAGACACCGATGCCGATGCTATTGGTACCGGTACCGATGCCAGTGCCAGTACCGGTGGAGTTGTCTGTCGCGGTACCAAGGGCGTCGATGCCGCAAGGAAAGCCGCCAGACTGCGTTCCATAGCCAGAACTCTCTGGTCTATCGACGCCGCCAATGCCGCCAGACCACCGGTACCCCACAGCATGGCACCAGGAGATCTGTCAAGGCCGAGCCATCGAGAACATCCTGGAACCCCGATAATGCTTTGGATGCCGAAGCCTCCCACCGGGGTAATTTTGCCAGTGCAGAATCCTTGAAGGCAACGCCAGAGGCATCTCGATGCTTAGAAGGAGATCTACCCTTCAAGGACCGGCTGGATTTATGTTTAGTTACCTGAGATCCACGGGAGGAAGAAGCAGCCCTGGAAGACGTCGATGCCACCGAAGCTGCATCAGAGGGAAACAGGGTACTGAGCTTGGCAGCTCGGTTCTGCTGACCTCTTTTAGACATCATGGCACAGGACACACAATCCGTGATGGAGTGGTCAGGACCTAAACATTTTAAACAGCATTCATGGGTGTCGGTGACGGAGATGGTACCGCCACACTTGGTGCACTTTTTAAAACCTGAGGCAGGTTTTTCCATGTTAAGGAAAAATTTTTGGGCCTAAGGCCCAAAAAGGCGCATGCACCTGAAGAAGAGGAAAAAAGAAGATTTTTTTTTTTTTTTACAGAAATAAGAAAAGAAAGACCGGCGGTACCAGTAGAGCGTCGAAGAAGGCAGAAGCGACCACAAAAAGAAAGAAAGAAAAAAGGAATTCTTCTGCGGTGACAGGAACACGACCTGCTGGCTCCACAGAAAAAGAAGAACTGGAGAGAGACAGTTGGGAAAGGCGGGAAGGCAGCACGCAGGCGCTGTGGGATGCTCCCAAAAACTTTCTGATTGGACACTGGGGAGCATTCCCGCGCAGACTCCGTCGGTACCGACGATACCCATATGTGATGACTACATTCCTGCTTGTTCCTGGAGATCAGTGGTCTATTTATTTATTTATTTACATTTCTTTTATACCGTGCTATTTGACATCAGTGCGGTTTACATAAAACATACACGCTGCATATAATGAACTGTGCTTACAGGAAACAGGAAATAAAAGTTGGTTAACTAGGGTAACTATTTACATCGGATTTTCATATTATACAGGCTATACTTTTTACTTGACTTGCTACTTCCTTGAGCTTAGGCTGTAAAAGGTTATATCCCTTACAGACACACCCAGGTCTACTACACCCATGACTGGCCGCTGCCTGTCCAATCTGATACTATGCAAACGTACTCCCCGGCTTCTTTCACGCTGTGCAGTCCCCGCTGTGGCTCTCGCGGTCACTACTGGTTTAACCCTGAGCCTAGCCTTACTCAACTGCCGGTCCCTTCACTCTAAATCCCTTTTGGTCCAGGATCTTGTACAAAAGCACTCTTTTGACCTCTGTTTCCTCACCGAGACCTGGCTTAAGGAGGGTGACAACCCACTTTTAGCCAGTGCTCTTCCTTCTGGCTACTCGGCTCTCTCAACACCCCGGCTGGGTAGGCGTGGTGGGGGTGTGGCCCTCCTCTACCGGTCCGCACTTCCCATTGAGGAAGCAACTACTCCTACTGTTCATCTCTCTGAGTCTCTTTTTCTGCGTTTTCGTTCCTCCCCTCCTTTTTATTTACTTTTACTTTACCTACCCCCCTCCCTTTCCACCGGGGATACATTCTTATTAACTCTTTCAGAGACCTTCCTTCATTATCCAAACACTATGGTCTTAGGTGATTTCAATATCCACGTGGATGCACCTTCTCGACCCAAGGATCGCATCTTTTTGAATCTCTTGCAGGACTTGTCGCTATGTCAACATGTCTCTGGGCCCACCCATTGCTTAGGTCATACCCTGGATCTAATTCTCACTTCCTCTGGCTCTTGTTCTATGTTATCTTCGCCTGTTGTTTCTAGCGTACCATGGTCAGACCATTTTTGTATCTCTCTCACCCTTTCTCTGGTAGTTTCTGATATCGATAGGTCCCTAGCTGCTCCGCCTCCAACGCAGTTGCGACGCCGTATCACCCCTTCCACTTTAGCTGCTTTTCCTCCTGCCTGCTCCTTGTTCCCAGATGATTTCTCACTATTGCCTGTTGATTCTCAAGTACAGCTTTGGAATTCCGTTTTGTCCTGCTCCCTGGATACCCTAGCGCCCCTGCGCCCTTCTAGCAGGTCACCCTTTTCATCTCATTCTCCCTGGTTCCACCCAGGCCTGCGGTTACAACGTTCACAGCTTCGCCAAGCTGAACGTCGTTGGCAAAAGCATCCTTTGCCCGAAACCTTAGCACGCTTTAAATCCCTGTTTTCGGACTATCGCGCTGCAGTCCAGGCTGCCAAGCGCTCCTTCTATACTGCTCAAATTTCTAGTGCTACTCACTCATCCAGACAACTCCATTTAATCCTGCGGCAACTCTCTTCTACTACGTCACCCTCTGTTCCCCAGGTTGCTATTCCTGCCCCCTCTTCATTGGCTACTTTTTTCTCAGAAAAGGTACAGAATCTCCGTTCCTCCTTCAGTACTCCTCCCCCCCCCCCCGCCCTTATCCCCACCTCATTCCCTTCCCCAGACTCCTGGTGGTCTTTCTCTCCCTGACGAGTCCATCACTGACTTAGTTGTCCCAAACAAAGCTTTATCACATACATGGTCCACTTTCCACTCCCTTACCACTGCAGAAGTACTCCTGGCTCTCTCCAAGGCTCGGAAGACCACCTGTGCATTGGATCCTCTCCCCTCAGCTTGGCTGATAGAACTGTCTCTGCAGCTGATACCGCTCATCACGGCCATATTTAATTCTAGTCTATCCTCTGGCCATTTTCCTTCCTTATGGAAGTCGGCCATAGTTCATCCCCTCCTGAAACAGCCCTCTCTCGATCCCTCAGTGCTTTCCCATTGGCGTCCGGTGTCCAATCTACCATTCTTAGCAAAGGTGCTGGAACGTTTTGTCTTCCTACAACTATCATCTCATGCTGAGGCCACTAATTCCCTCCATCCTCGTCAGGCAGGTTTCCGTGCGGGACACAGTACGGAGACTGTTCTCCTGGCTCTCCTCAACGAACTTCATGTCGCACACGATCGTGGAAATATCTCACTCCTGGTTTCATTAGATTTATCGGCAGCCTTTGATTTAATTGACCATCACACCCTTCTCTCACGCCTGTTTGACATTGGTTTAAGGGGCTCCGTATTAAGCTGGTTCCGCTCCTTTCTTACTACTCGTTCTTTTGTCGTCCGTTCCAATCAGCAGTCTTCTCCATCCACTCCCCTGCCCTGTGGTTCAGTCTTATCTCCCCTGCTTTTTAACATCTTTCTCGCCCCTCTCCCCCTTTTAGCCCAACAATTCCCAGTCTCCATGTATATCTACGCAGATGATATTATCCTCCTCTTCCACACCTCTCCGCTCAATATTGACATCTCCCCACTTAATATCTGTCTCACCCATATTGCAGATTGGCTTTCCTCCAATTTTTTCCACCTTAACCCCTCCAAATCCACAGCCATGTGGGTTTCGCTAGGTACATCTTGTCCAGACATTGCACCTCAAATTAATTCTGTCCACATTCCACTTACCTCCTCTTTCCGGTACTTGGGAGTTACCCTGGACTCCTCCATGTCTTTTCATGAACACATTTCCAATCTCTCCCGCTGCTCCTTCTTTATATTGCGACAGCTCCGCTCTATCCGTTCCGTTTTGCCCTCTGACTCATTTATCACCCTCGTACTTGCGCTGGTCATATCAAGACTAGATTATTGTAACGTGGTTTACGCAAATCTTCCGGCCTACCAGCTTCAACGCTTGCAGCTTTTGCAAAACACAGCTGCCCGTCTGGTTACCTCTGCCCGTAGATCTGATCATATCACCCCTCTTCTGTATCGCCTTCACTGGCTTCCTCTGCGTTTTCGATTTCGATATAAGTTCCTCATACTAACTCATAGAGTCATTTACTCCTCCAATCCCCTATATTTAGCTGACTTGATCTCTCTCCATACTCCCTACCGACAGCTTTGCACCTTGCATGCCAATCGTTTATCCCTTCCTTCCCCTTCACAAGCTCATCTGGAACAAACACGTCACGCTGCTTTCTTTTTTCTAGGACCCTCCCTATGGAACTCACTACCTCCCTCCCTCCGGCTAGAACCCTCCTACTAGAACTTCAAGACACTATTAAAAACTCACCTATTCCAACAGGCGTTTGACCTCCCCCCTGGGTGTCCTGCATAGTCCTTCGTTTGTCTGTATGTCTGTTGTCTTACCACCTAGTTTGAGTATTGTTTGACTTTGTTAGTTCTCATTTGTCTCTTTGACATTGGATTTGTTTGGTTATTGTTTGAATTCACTGTTTTGTCTGGTGGCCCCTTTGGCCCTTCTTTCTCTTTATTTCAATGGAGTTCCTTTCTTTTAACGCCAGCATTTATATTTTATTGTAAACCGCCCTCATGTTTCGACAATGGGCGGTATATAAAATGTTCAATAAAGATAAAGATAAAGATCAGCAAGCCTTCCCTGCACATCTGATTGTAGGCCTTCAGCCATGAGTCTGTAGGCACCAATATCTACAGCAAAGGCACTCACAATGCCATCTCAAAACTATCATGGAGCAACCTGACAAAGTGTTTTCCATACACCTTTGTTCATCGGTGCTCACAGATCATCATACCTCTCTTTCGGGAGAGATTCTTTATCTTTTGCAGTGTTATACATATACTGACCCATGAATATCTGATACAAAGCTATGCAGGAACTGAGCATACCAATTTTCAAAAACATTTCTTCAAACAAGGTCAAGAATTCTAAGAGCTCTTCTTGTGGGCACCAAGGGATGAATTCTACATCTCTTAGTCATCTTGACAGCAGATTCAACTATCAAGGATTAACGATGCAACTCTTTCTTGTTAAATCCAAGATTCTTCTGGATATAATACATTATGCTCTCTTTTCTGATAATCATGTTCATATCTGTGCTTTGTAAAGGATATCATGGGCAGGCACTGCCCACATGGGAATGGGGAAATTGGACGATGTCTGGTAATTTTGCCTTATGCTCTGTCTCCTTTTCCAACTGAAATGGAATGTCCTCAGATATTCTTATTACTTTACCAAAACAGACAAACGAGAGGTTCTCTAGTGGAGATTTTCTACTTTCCTGTGAAGGAGAGGGCTCTGAAGGGAAACCAGTTGTTATCTCCTGGTCTCCTCTTATCCATAATCATAATCTTGAAAATGTTCAGACTTTGTATCAGTCTCATGGATTGATGAAGTAGCTAAAGTCTGCATCAGTCTAGCAGTTGAGGGCCCAAAAAGGCCCTTAGCTAGCTGGGAGGTCTAGACTATGATATAACATGGTATACTGACATCAATGCAATCATCATCAACGCCCCTCAGACCACCAGTAGAAATATGACTCTACCAGGTACAATTAGTCTCCAGGATCAAGTGAATCTCCCTCTATATCACTGTCAATGTACTGATGCTAGAAAAATTATTATCTAACAGTTCCTTGATCTTTATGTTCAATTCTGCCTCAAACATTGCCAATTCTAAAGGAACATGGGAAACAGGAGGAAAGATGACATTCCCGTGGGTCATTGCAGAAATATTGATAGTGATCTGGTCTCTCAGACTGATGCAAATCCCCAGGTTATTATAAGGGTAAGTGGTCCTCTCTGCAGGGATGCTTGGGAGGGTATATGGCTACCATTAGTATCTATATGTTCTCACGACAATGCATCAACAGGGACAGATGCCTTTTAGCCTTCACTCAATGTTCCATATTGATGTTCCCAGACACTAATACTGATCAAATGGATCCTCTGCTTTCCTGTCGTAGGACGAGCTAGAGGATGCTCTATCTTCCTGGATTCTTGAGTACCTGACTTTGAACTGGAGTGATGTTCTTCAGTACCACTGACCTACCAGCATTCTGTACAGTTCTAGCAATATTAATGCCTTTCCAAACAAAAGAGTTTTTCCATATGCTCTTAACTTTAAGAATATCCTTGGGGGATATTTTCTGATAGGTGCTGCAGCCAGAGATATTGTTCCTGACAGGCACAGTATGCAGGAATCAGTAACTGACATTATGTGGTGCACCAGTGCACCTCAAAGTTGTTTCTCCTTTAGGATACTGATGACTTCACAGCTAAAGCAAAATCAAACAATTTTCTGAAAAATACAGTCAACATATGCCACTTGATACACCAATGTAAGAGTGTGCTCATGAAAACAAACTTAAAACTATGCAAAAATAGACTCAATGAAATACGGAGCTAAACATGGGAGGCCAATGGATAAAAGTCCACTTTAGCATGCACTAGAACCGTGACCGTCAACAGACTGTGAAGAAAACATGACCAGTGGGCTCCGTTTACAAAGAAAATTTGAGGAGGTACCAGATGACGACTGTGACATTGCACTCCTGCACATGCTTAGTAGAACCTTTAGAGCCACTGATGTCATCCACCAGTAAATACAGCATATATTCTTTGCCCTTCATAGTTGTTTGCTGGTATAAAGAAGCATATGATTGCATAAAAACAGCAGGAAAACATATTAAAATTCCTCAAGATGTAAACTGATATAATCATTTACCATTTGAATTTGAGTCATGACAATGACAAATATTTCCAGAATCTAATAAATAAGAAATTTAACTGCATTAAAAGTGAAAGAAGGAAAAGTGTAAGTTCTCAACCCTTTATCTCCACCAGACATCAAAAGCAGGCCAAGCAAAAGAAAACTATTTGTTTAATGATAGAAAGCCATCCTTATACACTCTGCAAACTGATTCTATGTAACAGAGCTTCTGCATTGAGCTTCTGCATTGATTGCTATATCATGCAGGTCAAGCTGCAATATTTTTTTCTGTATCCTTGTGAAACATTGCAGTAGTACTTGGATAAAATTGAAAGACTGAAGGGTCTGTGCTCTTTCCATTTACAGCTTTTCTGCCATTTTGTGGGTTGCACTAAGCTTATAAGGGAACAAATAAGATGCACCAGTGCAAATACACTATGAGTCAAAAGTACTAAATAGTTCTTCCCTTTTTTGTATCTATGGGAAAAATGTCTACTACAATCTGGCCCAAGTTAACTAAGAAATTATCAACTCAACCTTCACTCTCGGTAACATTTTTTTTTGTTTGGTTTTAAAGCCAGTCAATGCAACTGAAAAAATGTGGATTTTGGCACTTAATATTCTGATTCTGCACTGCTCATCAGCACTATCCAGATAGTGGTGATACTCATCCTACTATCCATAAGAACATAAGAAATACCATACTGGGTAAGACCAAGGTTCATCAAGCCCAGTCCTGTTTCCAACAGTGGCCAATCCATGTCACAAGTACCTGGCAGGTTCCCAAAAGGATATATAGGTTCCACAATTCTTGTCCCGGGCTAAAAAGGGGATTTCCTGTATCCACTTTACTTATGGTTTATGAACCTTTCTTCCAGAAACTTGTCCTAACAGTTTTTACTACATCCTCTGGTAACTAATTCCAGAGTTTGATTATGCATTGAGGAAAAAAATATTTTCCTTTTGGATGGTCTAAATTTATCCAGACAACATACCCAGCTTGCAGATGAATATCACTGTTATCTGGGTAAGCGTTGGCTCCACCCATGCCACCCACAGAATGCACTGGTACTATCCAGATAGTGCCAAAATGGTCAGGGGAGATATTCAGCAGCACTATCCAGATAATGCCAATAAATTTCTTTCTGGCCAGCACTTATCTGGTTAGCAAGTGCTGCTAAAAGCACAGAAACACAGAAGCATGAAGACAGATAAATACCATATGGCCTATCTAATATGCCCTTCCATACCATCTACTACAGTCCTTTTATTTCCCTTACGAGATCTTCTGTGTAGGTCCCATGCTTTCATGAATTCAGATACCATCCTCATCTCTATTACCTCCACAGGAAGACTATTCCATGAATCTACCACTCTTTCCATAAAGAAATACCTCCACAAATTACTTCTGAGCCTATCCCCTTTCACTTTCATTCGATGCCCCCTCATTGCAGAGTTTTCTTTCAATTGAAAGAGGTTCTCCTCTTGTTTATTTATGCCACAGAGTTATTTCAATGTCTCTATCATATCTTCCCCTTCTGTCTTTCCTCCAAATTATACATACTGAGATCTTTAGGTCTGTCCCTACATGCTATATGCTTTATGACGAAGTCCACTGACAATTTTGGTAGTCACCTTCTGTACCGTCTCCATCCTGCTTATATCCTTTTGAAGGCATGGTCTCCAGAATTGTAAACACTACTTCACATGCTTTGCAATTTCTGTCCCCAATGCTCATACACTATGACCAGTTATTCTATATGGAACAAAAAATACCGAGCTAAACATGCTAAATGATTCTTACTCTGGAATAAGTAAAAATAGAAAAGTATGAAATGAATAACTGAAACAAAACAAAATTAAGTAAAATACTTCATAATTTTCTGCCTCCCTATCAAACAAAAGCGGGGAGCCTTATATTATCTAAAGTAGATCCTGAAGAACCACTCACACCTCAAGACAAAATAAAAATAGGGTCTCCTAGAAGAGGGAGAAATCAGGATTTCCCTGAGCACTGAGATCCAGGGATGAACTTACCATCAAGGGGGAAAGTGGATGGTGCTTGTCTGGACAGAAAGGTCCAGGACAACTGAGTATGAAACAGTAGGTATTTTCTCCAGGGTCTAATTCCTGCTGCCATGCACAGGGAGGAGGCGGCCAAGCTAGAAAGTGGAAACTATATGGAGCTAACATGCTGTGGGTAGGAAAGAGACGTGTCCTTCAAGAAAGATGAAGAGGAGTACCTAGTGTGAATGAAGAAAAGAGCGAATCTGGAATGGAGAATCCATAAGGAGAACTGAAGAGGAAATTGTAAACACTGTTGAAGTGTCTTCAAAGAAGGTATTGTGCCACGTTCATTTTCCTTCAAAATTGCTCAGTAAACTGGAATTTCAGCTACATATCATTGAATGATGAGTATTTATTTCTTAAACCCCCTCATGATGGAATTCTTTGTCTGCTGTTTTGAAGAATACCAGCAATTATTTGTCTTTCAGCATGTCCCTGAAAACGAGGTGGCTTATTCATCAGGTCAACTGCTAGCATAACTCTTAAATGGACTAAATTGCTACTGTAGTATGTTTTATTGTATACGCTATTTTATTGTTATTTTCGTACTATTATTGTATGATTGTAAACCACTTTAATCTTTGTGATAAGTGGTATATTAAATAAAGTCAATCAATCATTGAGTAGTGCAGTGCCTTGGAAGTGTAGACACCAACTGGATAGTTATGTAGGGCCTTGGAGACGGGGCTTCCTCCCCCACCCCAGTGTTCTCAGTCCTGTCCCAGAGGTTAGTTGTTTGTTTTGTTTGGGGGTGGTGTAGAACAGCAGTTTCTTTCTGCTTCTTTTGGGCTTCCAGTTCAATTGGAATGGAGGCTGGAATCCAAATACCTGGAAACCTTTCCCCCTAACGTTTTCTATCCTCTCCCAACTTTAGTCCAGTAATAAGAGTGGCAATTTTCAGCCATGGGTCATGTACCTGGACTCCTTCAGTCACTAGTGTTACCGCTGTGGAATGACTAGTACTCACTCCTCAAAGTTTCTACTGCAGCATCTCTACTCTTAGCCAGCCCGGCATTGGAAGTTCTAATTCTAGAATCAAAAACAGGTTCTTTACATAGCACTAACGGTGCAAAAACATGCTTATGATTAGTCTGATCATTCTAAAATAACAGACAAGAAAGCAGTAAAGTATATTCTGGGTTAAAATTACAAAAAAGAAAATCAGCCATCAAATCAAACTGAACTGTCATAGGGCTATCTGAAAAATGAAAAAAAGCAGTTCAAGAATCCAAGTTACAGCTGTACAAAATTATTTACAATTTGTGAAACTCAGTAAGTTGAGGCTCCTATACTATCCTCGAAAATCTGTGCAAGCTGAGGTTAATAACTATGGTTGAAAGACAGCTACCCAAACACTCAGCATGCTGCCTTTGAGACTGATCTAGGTTGAAGTCCCTTCAGTTTTCCAACTACAAGTAAGGTTTGATCATCTAACATAATGTACATTACTGTCCTTATAATGAAATATAGATGTCTCCAGTGTAGGAAGCAGTGGACACAACACCTCTATCTATACAGAGAGAATGAGAGAGAGGTATCTGCTACACATCAGGAATCAGTCAACAGGGCTCAACAATGCAAGAACTAAAACGTATTTTGCCTTAGGTGACAAAGAAAATCAAAATGTGTCAATGCCACAAAAGATAACAATCAAGCAGTTTGATCTAGAAAAGCTAACCAAAAATATTTATTTTTTAAAACCTTTTTGAACAAGCATTTTAAAACTGTTACAAAGATAAGCTCGTTTACAAATGCATAGCTACATGAATTAAAACCTGACAATTTGGTGCACTGGTTAGTCAACTCTGTAAATCCAATTATATTATGTTTCTCATTTGTTATTTAAAAAGTCATGTGCGTTTTTGGAAAATTACCAAATCTTCATGGACAAGGCATCCAGGTATTTTATCTATTTATTTAAAAATAATTCTGGGTAAGTAGCTTCTGAGAGACTGCATATTTTCAAAAATGGAGGTCAGTTTTCATATATATAATTTGGCCCCTTCTTGACTTGTCAATATTTTTCTTCAAGAAGTTAAGATTTGGCAAGTAAAATGTTTCACTACAAATTATATTTTCATTACCCCTCACAGATCTGTGTTTCTGAATCATGAACAGAAATCTAGAAGACTTATGTACTTTTTAATTTTTATTTCTCAAGTTTCCTTTAAACGTTTACACTACAGCGTCAGTTGACTGATAATATTCACAGTTGCCATCCTACATTCAGGGGATAACTTTATAAACTCAATTTATCACGTACTTGGCAATATACATATATACAGTATAAAGCATAGTTACTTATCTGTAACACGCATTCTCTGGGGACAGCAAGAACTAATCCTTACATAAGTGTGATGCCAGCGCCGACGGAGCTCGCGCAGTAACCTCTTCCCGGCTTTCAAAGAAAGCCTTTGGGAGATGTACCACGCATGTGTGGTCCCCTTCACACATCTTTCCTCAGTATGATAATGTAGCTCAAGACGGCAAAAGGGAAAGCAACTCCACGGTGAGGAAGGAGGGTTGTAAAGACTGACTCCTGATGCCCCGGAGAACACCTGTTGCAGGTGAGTCACTACGCTTTCTACGGAAACAAGCAGGAAGTCAGTCCTCACATACGGGACTCACTAGCTACAAGCTACCAAGATAAACATGTAAAACCTTTACACAAAAGCGGAATTAAGGGTGTGGTTGAAAACTACAGGCTGGTGGTGAGGAAATTAATGGAAACACTGCTGAAAGAGAAAATAGTGAGGTTTCTGGAGTCTAATGAATTACAGGATTGGAGGCAGCATGGATTCACCAGAGGCAGGTCTTGTCAGACAAATCTGATTAATTTCTTTGAATGGGTGACCAGGGAGTTGGACCAAGGGAGAGCCCTAGATGTGGTATACTTCAGTAAAGCCTTTGACACTGTTCCACAAAGAGCAACTTATAAACAAACTGGGCACCCTAGGGATGGGTCCTAAAGTTACTGATTGGGCTAGAAATTGGATGAGTTGGAGGCAACAAAGGGTACAGGTAAATGGAGCTTATTCTGAAGAGGAGGTGGTTACCAGTGATGTGCCACAGGGATCTGGTCCTTGGTCTGATTCTTTTTAACATCTTTGTTTGTGACACTGCGGAAGGGCTGTCGGATAAAGTTTGCCTCTCTACAGATGATACCAAAATCTACAACAAAGTAGACACTCGGGAAGGAATAGGTAACACGAGGAGGGATCTAGCTAAGCTTGAAAAATGGTCAAGAATTTGGCAACTGAGATTTAATTCTAAAAAATGTAGGGCTACAAAAATCAAAGGGAGCGGTATAGTGTAGGGGGTGAAGTTCTTCTGTCCAGAAAAGAAGAGCAGGACCTGGGCATGATTGTGTCTAACAATCTTAAAGTAGCTAAACAGGTAGAAAGGTTGAGAGCGAAAGCTGGAAGGATGCTTAGGTGCTTAGGGAAAGGAATGGACAGCAGAAAAAAGGAGGTGATAGTGCCTCTGTACAAGTCTTTGGTGCGACCTCATTTGGAGCATTGTGTGCACTTCTGGAGCATAGCAAGTCTCCCTGCCAGAGCTATGGCAGCGATGTTCCAAGGAAGAGCATCTTGAATTTCTCCCTCACCAGAAACCTGTTGAGGTCTCACAGGTCTCCAATAGGCCGAAATCCCCCGGTCCTTTTGAGCACTAGGAAGTAGAAAGAGTAGATCCCCTTTGCCTCTGAGTTTGAGGACGGGTTCCACCTCCCTTTCTGCCATGAGATTTGTGAGTTCCTGATGAAAAAGGTCCCAGTGAAAGGGATGCAACAAGAGCTCTCCTGGAAAGAATGGGGGGGGGGGGGTGTTTGAAGAGTCTGAGGTGCTCCTCTAATTCACCACCTGCAAAGCCCATCCAGCTGTGGTAATGGCGGGCCAATGGTCGGCAAAACACACCAGACACCACCCTGGTGTGCTGAGGGGCAGGCCCTCCCGGGTGAAGAAAGGCTATGCCCCAGGAGTCAAACCACACCCCCCCCCCAGGTTGCAACTGAGGCGCAGGCTGGTGCTTAGGCTTATGAGGGCCAGGCCCTTTTCCCGCTGGCCCTGTTGAGGAGATGGGAAGGCCGAGTGCTCAAGGTAGTTTCTGTAAGCCTTCCTCTTTTTCGGGTAGAAGAACATTTTGCCCGAAGCCTTCTGCCAGAAAGGGTCAGTGGTCTTCTTGGAAAGCCTGGTCCTGGTCATGAACTCAGACTCCAGCTCTGTGGCCTTTTGAGTCATGGGTTTGCCGAAGAGGTTCTCTCCCAGGCAAGGGCATCAACCAACTTGTCCTGTACCCATTGCTCTAGGTCGTAAGACTGTAGCCAGGTATGGCGGCGGGCACTAATGCCTACAACGCTACTCTGCTACTCTGATCACCGACTTGAAGCCATCAAAGGCCGCTCGAGTCAAACTTGGAGCACTCCCTGGCCGTGGAGACCAGAGTCTATAACCACTGAAGAAGTTCCTCAGAGAGACCAGCCGTGAACCCGGCGAGCTCCTTTGCCAAGTCCCGCAAGCACTTGCCCATGTAAAGCTGGTAGGCTAGGATATGCCAGACAAGTATCGAGCCCTGGAATCATTTCGTGTCCAGGGCATCCTTGGCACCGGCCTCCCTATTCGGGACACCGAGGAGTGTGTTTTCTGCCACTTAAGCCTCCGCATGGCCAACTCCACCACCATGGAGTTATGGGGCAGTTGAGCTTTCTGGAAGTGAGGGCTCCGCCGGGCCCGGTACATTGAGGCCAACCGCCTGCTCATGATGAGAACAGAAGTCAGGGTCTCCCACATTCAAAACAGCAGCCTTTTCAGGATAGGGGGAACCGGCATCCTGAGGGCTTCTTTGGGGGGAGTCTCGTACTGGAGGATCTCGAGGTCTTCCGCTCAAGGCACCTCCTCTGACTCGATGGTGAAGGTAAGAGCCTTCGCCATATCCCTTACAAAGTCCAGCAAGGCCAGGTCCTTGGGAGGTGACCGACACAGCCATCAGTGTGGGTACCAAGGACTTCAGTCCCGATGCTGGTGCAGTCGAGGGGGTGTCCTCTACAAGGATAGCCTCAGAGAACCAAGGCCAATCCCCCAATGCTGATTTCTCCCACCAGGGCAGCTTTGAGGGCCACTCCCAGCCATTGCCCTCGGCCTCACATCGAGGACTCAGAGGCCGGGTGCCATGGGACTTCTCCATGTTCTGAAGTTTGTTACCCGAGGCCACTGATGCTGTCAGGCTCTTTGAGGGGTGTCCCTCCTTGAGGGAGCCCCAGCTCAGTGCTCTGTGTCTTCGAGGTTCTGAGGCAGCACGGTCACCGCGCAAGGAAGGAGCCTCCGAGGCAGCCCTTGAGGATGCTGGTCCTGAAGATGACTCCAGGCCTGAGTCGGTCTTATGAAAAATTGATTTGTACTGCTTCTTGCAGCCTGGGAGGGCCTTGGGGGTTGTCTGCTGGCAGACACCACATACTAAAGCATCATGATCCAGTCCAAGGCACCAAAGGCAACAATCATGCAGGTCTGTGTGCAACATGTTATGAGTGCAGTAGTCGCATGGCTTGAAACCACTGACAGAGGCCATGGTGGAGAAGACGATCATTACAAGATCAAACTTTCTAGGCCTGCTCAGAAAGGGCACAAAAACCCATGCACCAGAGGAGACCCATGAAGGGGAAAAAGAAAAAGAAAAAAGAACCTGAAGAAAAATGCAACGCCAAAGGCAAGTAGACTCGGGAGGCATGAGAGCACTGGTACGCAACGAGAAGAATGGAAGAAAAAAAAACACAAGAAAAAAAATCAACTTTTTCCAGGGGGAACAGACACATGTCCGATGGGCTACACGGAAAAAAGGAGACTGAGGCAAGATAGCACTCTTAGACAGGAAGGGTCCACGCATACTGGGAAGCGGTTACTGCGCAGGCTCCATTGGTGCTGACGTCACCCATATGTGAAGACTGACTTCATGCTTACTCCTGGAGAATGTCTCTTATAAAATCTCAGCTGGTGTAAAATATGCATGAACAGGGATGTGGTCTCGGTGGTATGCACTTATTTACATATTTCTACATGCAGCCATTTAGGCTTGACTCAAGCAGGCGTAATGTCTGTAATTGGAAGCTGTGTCATGCAGCTTCCAATGTACACATATGATAGCTGCAGGATTTGCTTCAGTATATTTTATAACAACACACAGGCACCCAAGTGGAGTGGAGGAGAAGCCTAGAGGTTAGAGCAACAGTCTACTACTCAGAAGATTTGGGTTCATTTCCCACTGGCATTCCTTGTTGCCTTGGGCAGGTCACTTTACCCTCCACTGCCTCGGAAGAAATGGTTTGACAATCTACTTCCGGTCATACCTTGCCAAGAAAACCCAGGGGCTGCTGAGTTACCAGGAGTCAACATTGACTTGAAGGCGCTTAAAAAAAAAGGCACCCTAGTGTCTTTATAAAATTGCCACTACTGTACTGACTTAACCTAGCTGCCATTTATAAAATTACTTCCTCAAAAATCCTGAACTAGTAGTACAAATAGCAACAGAAAGGTTGGAGATGGCCTTAATCCACTTGATATCAGAAGTGGCAGTAGAAGTTACCACAACCAAAATGGTCACTAATAAAAGTAATTCCAATGCTCTAACAGCTGACTGCTGCCAGTTAGCAGAACAAATATCATACAAAGTGGATACTTACCATTTTTGATGAAGACCACCCCTCTCTTGTGGAAACTGGAGCAAAACCCCTGCCAGCAGACTCATTAGGTCAGTCTTCCAAAGCTTGTGCAGCCAGTCTGGGGAACCAGAATCACCAGGACTGGATGTGTCCAAATCCTACAAAAGAGACAGCTCACCAGAGGCTATGGGTGGAAGGAGAAGATGTAGAGGACCCTCTTCTGGGGCCACACTTGAAGCAGAGCATCCAAGCCTGCCACTTGTGGGTCCCTGTGATGACTAAGAAGCTGCTCATCTTCATGCTGTCACATGTGGCCTTGAGCTCAAACATTGGGAGTCCTCATATCCATACTAAGAGACCGAACACATGGGGGACTTAGCTCTCACTCCATGGAAGTCACTGTGTTTTGATTGAGAAAGTCAGCTTGTACTGTATGTTGTCAACACCCACTTTGTGAGCTGCTATCAGAGCATGCCCATCTTGCATGCTTCCTTGCTTATTGACATGGGCCACTGCTCTGACATTCTTAGAGAAGACCCGAATTGCTTGACCCTCCAACACAGCTAAAACCCTTCTAGGGCTTGATGGAGTGCCCTGGCTACGAGATGACTGTTAGGCCATGCGGCCTCCTGAGGAGACCAACCACCCCCCCTGCCTCATCTGACCTAGGCAGAAAGACCCACATCATCAGTCATCAGAACACCCAATTCGGAACTTCCAGAGGCATGTCACCCATCAGATTGTAGGCTTCCTACCACCATGCCAACGTATCACTTCAGTCCCTTGGAAGAGGAAGGGCTTGCTTGAAGAGCAGCAAGAACAGAGACGATGGGGACAGAGGGTGCTTCTGAAGCAGGTTCATGTACACCCTGGCCCACAGAACCAACTCCAGAGTCAATATCATGGAAACCAGAAGATGCAGATAGTCCCACGACCAGGAAGAAGACTGTCAGCTGGGTCTGTAGCTTGATTATCCTCACCATCATGAGGAACACACAGCTTTGTTAGGGTGTTGAAGTGTGCCCCCAAATACTCTTAACTCCTGTGAGAAAATCTGCCTCAAAGGGGGCAGAACCGACTGCACTTGTAAAGCATACAATGAAGGTGTGTAGAACCTCCACAATGTATTTCTATCTGTTTTATTGCTACTATCACTACCACTGGTCCTGGGGAGATGAGACAGCAGAAAAAGTTACAGTAAGGGTGGGAGCAGAGGTGCAAGAATGAGTGTTCACTTAGGACACCTACTAGCCTTGCACCAGCCCTGCCTGCACATCTTTATATATATTTTACAAAGGGCTCTGCGTTTAGCAAACCTTTTGGTAAAATAACTGTGAAATCTTCAACATTCCAACACAGACATCTGATATAGTCTTCCTATGTAAAATGGGGCTTCACGTTTCTTAGCCTTCCTAATTTCAGCTAGCATTTCACTGTCCATTTCTTCATCCAGTCCAGATGTGAAATAGTACATCCAGTTATACACTTCCTCATTATACACAGAATATCTACCCATAAAGATTTCACACTGAATTTTATTTCCTGTAGGCCTTTAATCCTGTTTGACTCTATGCCACCTTTAACATATAACACCACACTTCCAACAACTTGATAGACCCTATTATTTTGATATAATTTGTACCCTAGTATCACAGTATAGATAAAGGTCACAGTGTCCACCTTGGGGCTTTGTGGGGCAGAATAGCGACTGAGGATGGAGCGTTCAGACGATGGAGTCTAATTAGCCCGAGTGGACAATCATAGTCACTCTGAATGGACTTTGAATAGATTCCATTTCACTGTGCCCAAAACAAAGCAAAAGATGCTGTTTGGTCAAAGGGTAATGATTTTGCAACGTGCTATACAAATGATTAGTAATAGCAGTAGTAGAAGTAGCAGTTTCAATATAGAATGGAGCAAAGCAGAAGTTATAGAATAAGACACTGGCATTTCCCCAGTGTAGAGTCTCTAACCAGGGGGACTGAAGAATATAGTCCTGGATAAGTAACACTGCATCGTACACTGACTGACTGGTATGTACAAAGATTTAAGCAATGTCTAGCTTTCTTAAATTAGGTTGTAGACTGTTTTTGGCCCACTCTGAAAGTGAATACCATGTGAAACAAGCCCAGTATTATTCAAAGGAAAAAAAACACCAATAAATGTCACTTTTTTTGTCGGAAAGACCGTCAAAGTGTAAAGAACTTCACCTCACACCACCGCGATCATTCCATTTTATTAGAAAACAGAGGTTAGCCCTTAATGTTGAAGCTGGCATAATCTGAAGCTTAACGACTGGACCTGAGGCAGGGAACGATGAGAGGTTCCCCGAAACGTGACACGTCGTCCTTGAGGGTCGTTGCATGACCAGTGGGTCGGAAGATTTATAGCAGCTCCATACAGCTAAGTGACTACGAACAAATATATAGAAATATATTTCAAACCGTTTTTTAAGGTTTTCTAATAAAATGGAATGATCGCGGTGGTGTGAGGTGAAGTCCTTTACACTTTGACGGTCTTTCCGACAAAAAAAGAGTGACATTTATTGGTGGTTTTTTCCTTTGAATAATACTGGGCTTGTTTCACATGGTATTCGTTTTTAGACCTGGTTGGGTGTTAGAATTGGCCACTCTGAAAGTGGGCAGGGGGCAGTAAGACCCTGACATGCAGAAGAACATGATCCCTGTCCTGCACATTTTCTGAAAACTGTTCCAGAGAAATGTTTTTGTTCAATCTTTGCAGGAAGTTTTTGTTTACTGCTGAAACAAGCTTTGATTGACCCAATTTTTAAAAAATGTTCTTTAGCTGTAGATGATGTAAATACTTTCCCCCCAGTATCCAACTTGCTGTGTATTGCTAAAATTCTTGAGACTACTGTCACTTTATAAAATTACAGGCCTACATGGAAGAGATTGGAGGGTTAGATGATTGTCAATCAGGCTTTTGGGTGGTTTTTAGTACTGAGACGGTATTAGTAGCATTGATCAATGAGATGCAAAGACAGAAGGATACAGGGGATAGTAGTTTTCTAGTTCTACTAGTTCTATCTTCCGCTTTTGATACAATTTGCCATAAGTTGTTTCTGGATAGGTTGTGACCGATGGGTGTTGAAGATAAAGCATTAAATTGGTATGCATCTTTTTTGACAAATAGATCTTTTAAGGTAGAGTTTAAGAGAAATATATTGTTGGTTTATGCTTATAAAACCAGTGTGCCACAGGGATTTTCATTGTCCCCATTTTTAGACCCCTAGCTAAACTTATTAGGAAAGTGGGGGTTTCCCTATTTATATATGCAGATTATGTCCAATTTTTTATCCCTATGAAGAATTCATTTCAGGAAACAGTATGGCAGCTGGAGCTTGGCTTATGTTCTTTGGGAAATTAGTTGAATGAAAATAATTTGAAATTTAATGTGGGGAATACGGAACTTTTATGGGTGGAGAAGGATAAGATCCCAGATGATGTTAGATGTATTTCAGTTATAGGACAGAAAGTGGACATTTCATATGAGGTGCGCAGTTTAGGAACAGTTACTGATTCTAATTTGACCTTTGAGTCATATGTACAAACGGCACATAACAAATCTTGGTGTAAGCTGAAATCGATGAGACAATTAAGATCTATCTTGAGTTGTCAAGATTTTCGAAAGATAGTCCAGGTACCAGCTTTGAGTCACCCGGACTACTGTAATTTGGTCTTTACTGGAATGCCAAAAGAATTAGGGGTCTATTCAGAGCCACGAATAATAGGGAAAAATGCCCTGCCTGAACGTACATCCCCGCTATTCGCCCCCTTTAAGACGTCCCCATGCACAGCTCCCTGTACGAACAGCATAGTTGTATAGGCAGTCTTAGATGGGGGCAGGAAGAGGTGGGCAGAAGGCGGAGCAAGGGTGGTGTGTGGGCGGCCCGTCAACCTTGACGTACAGGGCCGATTCTGAGGTCGGCCCTGTAGGTCCGGAGTAGGCAGATTAGATGGGGGACTTATTCCACCTCAGAGGTGGAATAAGTACCCATGGGAGGTGGAGTAAGTCCCCCTGGATGCGGGGTAGCAATGGCAAACAAAGGGGACAAAGCAGGTAAAAGAGGAGGAGGTTCCCTGCAGGAGGACCCTGGCCATGGGAGGCCAGATCAGGGGACTGGCTGCGGGGAAAGCGTAGTTACTCACCTGTAACAGGTGATCTCCGGGAACAGCAGAAATTTAGTCTTCACATATGGGTATCATCGGTACCGAAGGAGCCTGCGCGGGAACGCTCCCCAGCGTCCAATAGGAAAGCTTTTGGGAGCATCCCACAGCGCATACGTGCTGCCTTCCTGCCTGTGTACCTCTCTCACTTCAGTTGAGTTTATAGCTGAGACCAAAGGCGAGAAGTAGAGAAAGAGAAAGATAGAGACAAACTCCTAGGGGAGGTGGGTGGGTTGTGAAGATTAAATTCCTGTTGTTCCCGGAGATCACTTGTTACAGGTGAGTAACTATGCTATCTCCAGGAACAAGCAGTAATGTAGTCTTCACATATGGGGACTCCCCAGCTGAAAGATGCCAAGGGGTGACCCCAGGTAGCTGCGAACCCAGGTGAGATGGGTCATGCTTCCTCAGATGGACCTTAGGCATCCAAACTGTGGATGGTGGGTAGGAGTTGTATTAAGTATGGAAGAGATGTTGTAGAACAGCCTGGCCAAACGAGGCATCCCGACGGGAGTCCTTGTCTAAGCACTAGTGGGCTGTGAAGGTATAAGTCCAAGTGACTGCTTTGCAGATGTTATCAATAGAGACAGAACGAAGGTTAGCCGTTGAGGCTGCCATTGCTCTCACATGGTGAGCCGTGACATGGCCTTCGAGAGAAAGTCCTTTACTCTGATATTTATAGGATATGCAATCTGCAATCCAATTTGACAGAGTTCTTTTAGAAACTGGAAGTCCCAAATGACTAGAGTCAAAAGCCACAAAAAGCTGAGAAGATTTTCTATGTGGCTTAGTTCTTTAGAGATAAAAAAACCAAGGCTCTTTTACAATCCAATGTGTGAAGATTCCTTTCTGCAATGGAGGCATGAGGCCTAGGGAAGAAGACAGGAAGATAAACCAACTGGTATAAAAGAAAAGGTGAAACCACCTTTGGCAGAAAGTGAGGATGAGTCCTCAGGACTACTTTATCATGGTGAAACCTTGTATAAGGAGGGTCAGCTACTAACGCCTGTAGTTCACTAATGCGTCTTGCAGAAGTGATGGCAATTAGGAAAATAACTTTCCATGAAGGAAACTTTAGGTCTGAAGTGGCTAAAGGTTCAAAGGGCGGTTTCATAAGCTGACCAAGAACCAGATTTAGATCCCATGCCACCAGTGGTGGTTTACTGGGAGGTTTTGTTAAAAGTAGGCCTCTCATAAATCTTGATATAAGTGGATGAGAGGAAATAGGTTGTCCATCAAAAGGTTTATGAAAAGCAGCAATAGCACTAAGATGGACCCTAACTGAAATGGTCTTCAGACCAGAAGTTGGTAATTGTAGAAGATACTCTAGTAGAAACTCTACAGGTACTAAAAGGGGGTTAAGTCCATTTTGTGAACACCAGATAGAGAACCTTTTCCACTTGAAAACGTAAGAACATCTTGTGGAGGGTTTTCTAGAAGTCAGGAGGATATCCTTTACTTGTTGAGAAAGGTTAACATCCTGGAATTCTAAGCTTTCAGTAACCAGGCCCTGAGATGTAGGGACTGGGATGCAGTAAAGATCCGTTCTCCTGCGACAGGAGATCTGGAGCATTCCCCAACTCCAGAGGAGTGGTTCGAGAGAGACGCAGAAGAAGATACCATGTTTGCTGTGGCCAACGTGGAGCTATGAGTATCATACAACCTCTGTCTCTCTGAAGTTTGAATAAAGTCTTGGGAATGAGGGGAATGGGTGGGAAGGAATCTCTTACCTAATAGTTTTGAGCCGGAATTCTGGAACAGAATCGGGGAAGTTTGGCATTCTGTGGACTTGGCATTCTGTGTTCCCCAGATTTGAAACACTTGAGCAAGCTGGTATGAGTGGAAATTTTGTTTTATTATAGAAGCAACAAAAAGACATACAAAAAGCAAAAACAAGCAACCCAACCAAGACCCACACCCCCCAAAACCCCCACCCACCCCGACATAGCACACACAAGAATCAAACCCCCCCCCGTGACCCACCGCCCCAAACCCACCACCAAACCCAGCAACCAACTCACGTGCCCACCACCCCCAACACAACCCACCTCAGCCCAAACAATGTCCATGTCCCAACCCCCCCCAGAAGTCCAATGTCCATTGTCCATGTCCGTCCCAACCCCCCCCCCCATAACAACACCCCAGAGCAATCCATACAGTGTCATATCCATCCCCAAACCCCTCCCCCCCCACAACAACCCACACCAGTCCAAATGTCCATATTGTCCACTGGTTGAGGACTGCCAGAAACCCTCCCTCAAACCCGCCCAAAATACATAGTCCCGTGTCCCCATCCCCTTCCCTTCAGAGGGAGCAGCAGCTCCCCCACCCCCACCCCACTCCCTGCCCCTCCCCATCCTCCCCACAAAGCAAATACATCAAAAGTAAACTCCCCACCCCCACCCCCCCAAACAAAAACAGAAGGGCACATCGAGCCCATCCCCAACAAAATCCCACCAAAAACAGAACCAAAGATACAAAGCAAAGGATAAACACAACCCAGTGCTGCCCTGCAACCCAGGCAGCGGAACGGGATGCACAGAACACACAAAAGACTTACACCAAACCAAAAACAAGTGGGACATCCATCCCCCAAGGAGAGAGGGAGAGCGGACAAGTGGTCAAACCGCTGCAGCACCAGCGCACCCCCCCACCCCCCCCCGGGATAAAAACAACCCCAAAGTCCTAGCAAGGAACAGACCCCAGGGAGGGGAACCCTCCCCCTTCTTTAACACCCCCCCCCCCCCCAGGAGACAAAGTAACCCCAAATCCCTACCGAGGACGAAAACCCCAGGAAACCCCTCCCACTCACGGGGGGCGGAGGGTGAGGTGACGCCACAGACGCTCCCAACGATGGGCCTCCACCACCCGCCTTTCGCGTTGCGCCATGCTGGACACTTCCTCCAAAATGTCCCGCACCACCTCGTCGAGGGGCAGGACCAACCCCCGGGTCGAGACATGACAGCGCGCTTGCCACAGGTGGTAGCGCACTACAGCCGTGACGAGGTAGAGGGTCCCGGAGTCCTGCCTTAGAGGAAAGGACCAGGCCCCGTACACCCACTCCGCATACGTGAGGAGGGAAAGGTCGCGCAGGTGAAGAGCAGCGGACACCAACCGGCAGGCCTCCACGTTAAAGGGGCACTGCCGGAGGAAATGGTCCATGGTCTCCGTCTGCCCTTCACACCCCGGCCCTCGGACAGACCCGCTCGGCCTGTGACCTGTACTTGAGGTTGTCCCTCACGTACAAACGCCCGTGGAAAGACAACCAGGCCACATCCCGAACTTTCTTCGGCAGCCGAGGGGAGTTCAAATGCCGAAGGCCCCGCTGCATCACATCTGCCGGACAGTCCCGCAGGGCCCACCGTGGTTGAAAGTGGGAGGTGAGTACCATCCGGTACAATCCTTTCTGCCCCAAGGACTGGGCGAGCGGGTTGGTCACCCCCCACCGCCGAATGAGCCCCACCATAGCAAAAACATACGATGGGGCCTGTTCCCCGCTCCGACGCACAAGTGGGACCGAGGACGCCTCCTCCCACTGCTCCCAGAAGCGGGAGATCCACCCCCGATAGGAGGCCACCCACCAAACCCCACCCCCTTCCCGCATCCTACCTACGTGAAACGCCATAGACAAGACTGACAGGAAGACAAGGGGGTGCAACATACCCAAACCGCCCTGTGCCCGATCCAGGCAAACGATGTTGCGCTGGACAGGGTTCAGGCGGTTACCCCACAGAAAACAGAAAAAGACGGCACTGACAGACGCCTGATGGGACGACGGAAGAACAAAGACCGTGGCCACGTGCAGAAAGAGGGGAAGCAGAAATGTCCCGAGGAGTTTGATCTTCTCCTCGAACGTACACCTCCACCCCCTCCACCACAGCACCCGACACCGTGCAGTCTCAAGACAACGATCCCAATTGGACTCCGCACAGTCCTCCGACCCGAAGACGAGGCCCAAAATACGGACCTCCCCCACGGGAGGAGGAAAGGGGGCGCAGGAAGGCGGGGAGGCCTCCGAGGGGCCCAACCACAGCGTCTGGCACTTGCTGTGGTTGACAACAGAGTGGGCCACCTCCGAGTACTCCTCCACGGCCTCCCGCAGGGCCTCTACCCCTTCAGTGCCGTCCACGTAAACTGAGATGTCGTCAGCGTAGGCAACGACGGTCACCGGGGGCGCACCAGGCGCCTCCAGGCCCCGCAACCCACCTGAGGACAATCTCCGGAGGAAGGGGTCGAGGGAGAAGACATACAGCAGGGGGCTCAAAGGGCACCCCTGCCGCACCCCTGAGGCGACACCAAACGGCCGTCCGAGCCACCCGTTAATAAACGGGAAGCTGACCCCCCCTCGGTACAGCGCCTGCAAGACGAAGAGGAAACCTGCGGGGAGGCCGAAGTGCTGGAGCACCACCCACAGGTAGCGGTGACTGACTCGATCGAAGGCTTTGGACTGGTCCAAGGAGACCAACCAATGGTCCTGTTGGAGCGACCGGCCTCTCTCCACCACCTCCCGGACCGTGGCAACAGCGTCCAGAACCCCTCTCCCCCGAACGGAACAATACTGGGAAGGGGACAGCAAAACGCCCGACACCTCCACCAGTCGGTTGGCCAAACACTTAGCCAGGATCTTCCGGTCCGCGTTCAGAAGAGAAAGCGGCCACCAAAAGTCCAAGGAGCTATCGTCCTTCCCCTTGGAGAGCAGCAGCAGGACAGACTCGCGAAATGACCGCGGGAGAAACCCCGTGTCCATGATCTCCTGAAACAGGGAGGTCAGGAAGGGGGCCAGCTGGGAGATGAAAGTGCGATAGAACTCCACTGGGAGTCCATCGCGCCCAGGCACCTTCCCCAACGGCATGGCACGAATCGCCCTCTCCACCTCCACCTGCTGAATCGGAGCAGCGAGTGCATCAACCTGTGCCTGGACCACAGCCGAATACACCGGGGGAAGGCCCAGGTACTCTCGGATATGGGTGAGGTCCACGGGGCGATCTCCAAACAGGTCCGAGAAGTATTCCCCTACCATCCGCAAAAGGTCCTCCTGGGAGGTATGAAGGGTACCGTCCTCGCCCCGCAGGGCCATGACCTCCCGACGCCGAACCCTCTCCCTGCAATTCAGGAAAGGGTCTGGGGTGGCGACCCCACCGGCCGCCCCCTCGAAGCATAGGGAGGCATGGCGATCATAAAGCAGGCCACGGAGCTGGACCTGCACCTCTTCCACCTCCTCCCGCGCTGCCCCTCGGGATACCAAACGATCCAGCGACCTCCGGAGGACAGTGTAAGTGAGGTAGCGGGATCGAGCCATGGAGGTACCCCGGGAACGGAAGAGTTGGCGGGCACGCGTTTTCACCTCGTCCCACCAAGCGCCACGGGAAGGAAAAACACCCAACAGGGTCTCCTGGTCTGCGAGAAAGGCCAAGAACTCCTGGACCACCTCTGATGTTGCCAACAACTGCACATTCAGTCGCCACAGGCCAGGACCCCTGCTGAGCTCCTCGTGGTTAGCCAAGAAAGACACGGAGAGGACGCAGTGGTCCGAAAAGTCAACCGCCTGCAACTGCGGAGGGGAACACTCCACCCGGGCACTCACATATATCCGATCGATACGACTCCGGCGGGTCCCATGGTAATAGGTGAACCCCGGCGACCGTGGAAAGGCCTGGTGGAAGACATCCACCAGGTCAGCCGTCCGGGTCATCTCTGCCAAAAAGAGGCCCTCGTAACTGGGTGGGCAACGCTCCCCCCCTCGGTCCTGCAACAGGGTGGTGGTGTTGAAATCCCCTGCGAGGAACACCAAACGGGAGGTGTGTAAGTAGGGGCGGATGACCCGAAACAGGGTCTTCCGCGCCAACTTAGACTGGGGGCCGTAGACCACCACAAAATGAAACCGATGGGGCCCGCAGTAGCCGTCTAAGAGCAAGCACCGGCCCTGCTCCAGTTCCCACACATACTGCACCTGAAATCGGTTAGACGTGAACAAAACCGCCATTCCTGCGTAGGGCTGGGCCGCAAGTGACCAGTACGGACCCCACCTCCACTCCCGCTTCGCCCGATGAAGGCTAGCGAGCGAGGTGAGCCTGGTCTCCTGCAAGAAGATGACATCCAGCCCACTCGTGGAAAGAAAATCATAGGCCGTAGCCCGCGCCTGGTCCGTAAAAATGCTGGCCACGTTGATAGTGGCGCACGAGAACGCAGGAGTGCACGCCATGCCTAGTTCGTGTGCAGTGACCCTTTCCTCCTCTTCTCACCATACCCTGGATCCCCGGAATCCCGCTTGCAGGACAAGCCCGCGAGCTGGAGCAACTCCTCACGGTCCACATTGACCACCTCGAGGATCTCCTCCTCCTCCTGCTCGACCCTGTCACCCCAGGAGGTGCTGGTGTCCCCGAGACCACCAGGCAAAGCTGTCGCAGGGGCTAACCCAGCTCCCATGGGGCGAGGGGGCACGGACAGGTCAGGGGTCGGAGGAATGATCTCCTCCGTGGGGTCCACCATCGGTGCCGCCCCCCCCCTCCCCGGACAAAGACTGGGACAACGGACCAGTGCCCACCCCCGCGGGGGAGGCCGGGACGGCCGGGTCAGCAGGGGACTCCTGCGAAGGCCCAGCACCCAACTGCGGGGGCAAAAGCCCGTCCTCCCTCACCCGTCGGGCGCCAGTATCCACCTTGATTGGAGGACCCTGACCGCGGCGCGCCTTCGGTACTTTTGAAGGCCGCCGCTGAGGAAGAGGGGCCGCCCCCGCCGCTAATCGCTCCGAGCGCCGCACAGGAAGCCCTGCCTCCACAGGCAAGCCCTCATCCGCCTCAGCCGCATCAGCAGCCAGAAAGACGAAACGGTTGATGTCCAACACGGGCTCTGCATCCGGCAATGGGGATGTCTCCCGTTTCTTCCTTTTGGACTTGCCACCCTTAGAAGGGACCGTGGTCCATTCTTGAGGTGGCACCACCCGCAACCCACTATCCTGTCGTGACACAGCAACCTCCACATCATCAACCTTCCTACCCAAATCCCCTCCCCCTGGTGGCTCCCTCGGTTCAATGTACTCCTCCACCCTAGGGCCCCAGGACTCCTCCTGAGGGAGAGGGTCCTCCACAACCTCCTCCCGCACAGGAGCCCGAGGTGGGGCGACGGCATCCCCCCCCCCGGTCCATTGTGTGATGCGGAGGGGCAGCGGGCAAAGGGGTGGCCCAACTCCCCGCAAAGGTTACACCGAATAAGCAGACACCCGGCCGAGGCGTGACCCCGTCCACCACAACGGGTGCAGACCTGCTCGGGACAGTTCATGCTCAAATGACGGAATGAGCCACAGCGGTGACACTCGCGAGGTTGCCCGGGGTAATAGCACAAGATGCGATCCCAACCGAGGAAACCGGCCGAGGGCACGTGCTGCACCACGTTTCCCACCTCACGCAAACGGATCCTACCCTTCCACGACCCGTCCCACACCCCTAGGGGCCCAGCGCCCTTAACCAGGGGTGCGAGGAGCACCGCATGGCGCGACAACCAAAACTGGATGTCCTGCCCTGGGAGCGACTCATTCCTGGCCAGGATGGTCACAGGTACTGTCCCCTGGCGAGAGATAGGCACAACAAGAAAGTCAGCCCACCCGCCCTGCCCCCTCTGCTGCTGGTACCGGTCCCAGAAAATCTCCAGCCCCCGTCTCAGCATGAAACTAACATCATACTCAATGGTGTTGTTCATGTGGATGAAGGCGTAGAGATCTCCCGGGAGAAACCCCAGCCCAAGGACCATCCTCAAGACCTGTTCCCTGGCTGGAGGGGGCCCCTCCCCAGCCCACCGGATCTGCGCCACATTGCGCCGTCTGACCTCACCCCCTACCCCTCGGAACCCTCCCCCACTTCCTCCCCCTCCTGCAGGACCGCCCCCTTGGGAGACCCCCCTCCCCCCAGCCCCACCTGACGTCCCCGGGGTAGTACCGGACCCCCTCAGGGCCTCTGCAAAGGTACGGGGGGGAACCGACCCCCCAGCCTCCATCCCCTGCCCTCCGCTCGTCTCCCCCGCAACCACCTGCGAGGGACGGTGCTGCTGTTCTTCAGGGTCTGCAGCCACCCCAAAGGGGGCGACCTGGGGGCTGGGCAGGACCAGCTCAGCAAAAACCGAGTCAGGGATACTGTCCCTGCCGGATCCCTGGGTGCCAACGAGAAACTCCGGAGCACCCCCGTCAGCGAGACCCTGCTGCCGCCTAAATGCATCAAAGGCCCCCTGAGGGCCCTCCGGAGCTTCCAAGGCCAACATGATGGCCTTACGGACCTGTTGCTCGGTGACACCCAGAGGACAAGAGACCCCCCCCCCCGCACCTCTGCCCTGCGTTCCCAACCCATCACAGGGCTCCTGCGTTTCCGCCATTACCACCGGGGACGGACACTGCTCCCCCCCAGTCCCGGGATCTAGGGGCACCACCCCATCCCCCAGCCCCACAGACATCAATCCCTTCCCCCCATCAGGACAAACCAGTACCTTCCCTCCCACTGGTAGACCAGTCGTCCGCTCCCCCTCCCCCTCCTTGCCAGCTACCGGGGTACCCTGCACTTCCCTACGGACGGCAGACACTGAGGACGCCAGACCCTCACCCAACCCACCTTCCGCTACCCCCTGTAAGGCTACCGGCAATAAGGCAGGACCGTCCCGAGACAGCAGGACAGATCCCCCCATAACCAATCCCCCCGAACCTCCGCCCCCCTGCCCCCCATCACTCCCAGGTCCTACCTTATTGCCGGTGCCAGACGTGGCACAGGGGTCAGGAACATCCCGGCCGGCAGCCAGGGCTCCAGCAGCAAGGGCGGACGCCCCCCTGCGAGCCAGGCCCCCCTCGGCCACACCAACAGAAAGGACAGGCAGCTGCGCATCCCGCTCCTCTGACCCAGGTTGCAGGGACAGCTGACCAGCAGTATTCCGGCCCCCCCCCCCGGGGGCTGCAGAAAAAGAACAGCAGCCCCTACCCTGCTCCTTCCCCTTTCCAGCACCCTTCCGGCGCCAGACAGCCACCTCAGGAAACTGGGGCCGGCCAGTCTGCAGCCTCCGGGGATCCTGGAAAGAGGAAGCGGAACCCCCCAACTCTCCATGCACAGCCGGAGGCTGTACAGCACCGGGAAGGGCTGCAGCAGGCAGCCGACATGCCACAGCAGCATCCGCAGACCCCCGACGTGGAAACATAGCAGGCAGATGTTCAATGGCATCTTCAGAGTCCCCTCCGGCAGCAGAGCAACAGGAGAGCTCCCATACCGCCTCCGCTGATCTTCGCCGGTGCTCCTTCGGCAGGACAGAGGATGGAGGACGGCTGTCTGCACACTTCCGGGAGAACCCGGAAGTGACCTCACCGGACTCGCGGCGGCCATCTTTGGAGTGCAATCTGGTGGAGGGAAGCCCTACAGCGTCATCCTGCAGCGGGGGAACCCTCTCAGGAACCCGGATACCGTCTGCAGGCACTCCCCGGCGATCAGAAGGAAGAGATTCTTCTGCAGTTGCTGCTGTGGGAGACGCAGGAAAACCGGCCAAAAATGCCCACGGGTGGGGGGGATCGACGCCACCGGACCCCCCCTCCAGTGCAGGACCAGCGTTGCTGGAAACAGGGAGCAACAAACGAGGGGCCACTGTAGAAGCCCGCAAACGCTGGCGAGCTGCACCTTCCCTCGAAAAGGACCAAGCGCCAGCCAGTGAACCAGGGATCACCGGTTCAACCTCCAGGAACGGGATAGCCCTCCTTCCATCAACACCTGTTGCCTGCAGGTAAGGGTCTCCGGACCACAAACATTCTTCTCCCCTCACAGGGGTCGGATAGGGGAAGGGCAAGCTGCGGGATTGGGGATAGCCACCCATTCTACCTACCCCCGGGGGCCTCCCCTGGACTGCAGACATACCATGTTTATTAGCCCACCTATCGTGATTGTGATACATTTCAGAAAGGGACCCACAACCCTGGCTTTTTAAAGATGTTATCTGCTGATACTTGGCCTTCAGGGCCCGCTTCACCCCCTTCCTATATGTCGAATAGGCCACCCACTCCTCACCGGGAATGGTGGCCTGCAGGCTCTCCAGGTGGGAGAGCTGGCTTGCAGTAGGGCCGCCTCCATCTGCAGACCCCGGAGCTGCCGTACTGCCGCCACAATCTCGTCTGGGGCCCTAGCTGGCTGCTGGAAGGACGGCAGGCCCGACCCTCCGTCCTCATCCTCACTGGAGGAGGTAGAGGCCTCCTCCAGGACCTGAGGCAGAGGGGGGAATCCGCCTCCCCCAGTACCGTACGAGACAGTCCTCCAAGGCCTCCCCAGGGCCTCTCCCTGCCTCCACCACACCCTGCCTGGGAAGGAGAAAGGAGCCTCCTCCCTGGGGCAGCGGGCCCGAGCCTCCGGGCGTGTGGGTCCCTCCTCCCTGGCCATGTGCAGTCCTACCTGGGAAGTCCCCCTCCCGGGGTAACGGCTGTACCAGGCTTCCATCTTCCCCATCCGGTAGCAGCAAAGGAGGCCTACCAGGCTTGGTAGGCCTCTGGGCCTGGGCCTCTCCCGCTGGAGGTGGCCCAGGATCCGTCATCCAAGCTCAGGCACACAGCTAGGCTCCGCCCCCTAGCAGGAGCTCTGCAGGATAGGTCCTCACACCTTGACTGCTCAGGAGCAACTGAGTGGAAATTTTGTTTATTTAGACAGGCAACAGAAAAACAGACAAAAAGCAAAAACAATCACCCCAACAAAGTCCCACACCCCCCCAAAACCCCCACCCCCCGACATAGTACACAACAAGATTCATAACCCCCCGTGACCCACCTCCCCAAACCCACCACCAAACCCAGCAACCAACATACGTGCCACTCCCCCCAACATCAACCCACAATAGTCCATACAATGTCCATATCCACCCTCCCCCCCCTCGGTCCACTGTCCATGCCTGATCCAACCCCCCCTGCAACAACACCCCAGAGCAGTCCAAACATTGTCCATTATTCCTTCCCAAACCCCTCCCCCGCACAACCACCCCCACCAGTCCAATTGTCCGCAATGTCCGCTGGTTGAGGACTGCCCAAATCCCCCCCCAAAACCCACCCAACTACAGAGTCCCCTGTCCCCATCCCCTCCCCTGCAGAGGGAGCCGCAGCTCCCACCCCCCACCCCGATCCCCGACCCCCCCCCTCCCATCCATCCCACAAAATAAATATATCAACAGCAAAACTCCCCACCCCCATCCCCCCAAACAAAAACATAAGAGCACCTTGAGCCCGTCCCCAACAGAATCCCACCACACAACAAAACCAATTATACAAAGCAAACAATAAACACAAACCGTTGCTGCCCTGCAACCTAGACAGCGGAACAGGATGCACAAAACACGAAAAAGACGTACACAAAGCCAGAAAAAGGTGGGACATCCCACCCCCAGGAGAAAGGGAGAGCAGACAAGTGGTCAACCGCTGCAGCACCAGCACCACGCACCCCCCTCCCCACCCCCCCTGGGAGGAAAGCAACCCAAAGGCCTACCAAAGAACAAAACCCCAGGGAAGGGAACCCTCCCCCTTCTGTCACACCCCCCCCCCCCCCCCGGGCAAATAAGCAAACCCCAACCGATACTAAGGACGAAAACCCCAGGGAACCCCGCCCCCTCACGGGGGCGGAGGGTGAGGTGACGCCAGAGACGCTCCCAACGATGGGCCTCCACCACCCGCCGTTCGCGTTGCGCCATGCTGGACACTTCCTCCAGAATGTCCCGCACCACCTCGTCGAGGGGCAGGACCAACCCCCGGGTCGAGACATGACAGCGCGCTTGCCACAGGTGGTAGCGCACTACAGCCGTGACGAGGTAGAGGGTCCCGGAGTCCTGCCTTAGAGGAAAGGACCAGGCCCCGTACACCCACTCCGCATACGTGAGGAGGGAAAGGTCGCGCAGGTGAAGAGCAGCGGACACCAACCGGCAGGCCTCCACGTTAAAGGGGAACTGCCGGAGGAAATGGTCCATGGTCTCCGTCTGCCCTTCACACCCGGCCCTCGGACAGACCCGCTCGGCCTGTGACCTGTACTTGAGGTTGTCCCTCACGTACAAACGCCCGTGGAAAGACAACCAGGCCACATCCCGAACCTTCTTCGGCAGCCGAGGGGAGTTCAAATGCCGAAGGCCCCGCTGCATCACATCCGCTGGACAGTCCCGCAGGGCCCACAGTGGTTGAAAGTGGGAGGCGAGTACCATCCGGTACAATCCTTTCCGCCGCAAGGACTGGGCGAGCGGGTCGGTCACCCCCCACCGCCGAATGAGCCCCACCATCGCAAATACGTACGATGGGGCCTGTTCCCCGCTCCGGCGCACACGTGGGACCGAGGACGCCCCCTCCCACTGCTCCCAGAAGCGGGAGAACCATTCCCGATAGGAGGCCACCCACCAAACCCCACCCCCTTCCCGCATCCTACCTAAGTGAAACGCCATAGACAGGACTGACAGGAAAACAAGGGGGTGCAACATACCCAAACCGCCCTCTGCCCGATCCAGGCAAACGATGTTGCGCTGGACAGGGTTCAGGCGGTTACCCCACAGAAAACAGAAAAAGACGGCACTGACAGACGCCTGATGGGACGACGGAAGGACGAAGACCGTGGCCACGTGCAGAAAAGAGAGGAAGCAGAAACGTCCCGAGGAGTTTGATCTTCTCCTCGTACGTACACCTCCACCCCCTCCACCAGAGCACCTGACACCGTGCAGTCTCAAGACAACGGTCCCAATTGGAACTCCGCACAGTCCTCCGACCCGAAGACGAGGCCCAAAACGCGGACCTCCCCCACGGGAGGAGGAAAGGGGGCGCAGGAAGGCGGGGAGGCCTCCGAGGGGCCCAACCACAGCGTCTGGCACTTGCTGTGGTTGAGAACAGAATGGGCTACCTCCGAGTACTCCTCCACGGCCTCCCGCAGGGCCTCTACCCCTTCAGTGCCGTCCACGTAAACTGAGATGTCGTCAGCGTAGGCAACGACGGTCACCGGGGGCGCACCAGGCGCCTCCAGGCCCCGCAAACCCACCTGAGGACAATCTCCGGAGGAAGGGGTCGAGGGAGAAGACATACAGCAGGGGGCTCAAAGGGCACCCTTGCCGCACCCCCGAGGCGACACCAAACGGCCGTCCGAGCCACCCGTTAATAAACGGGAAGCTCACCCCCCCTCGGTACAGCGCCTGCACGACGAAGAGGAAACCTGTGGGGAGGCCGAAGTGCTGGAGCACCACCCACAGGTACCGGTGACTGACTCAATCGAAGGCTTTTGGACTGGTCCAAGGAGACCAACCAATGGTCCCGTTGGAGCGACCCGGCCTCTCTCCACCACCTCCCGGACTGTGGCGACAGCGTCCAGAACCCCTCTCCCCGAACGGAACAATACTGGGAAGGGGACAGCAAAACGCCCGACACCTCCACCAGTCGGTTGGCCAAAACACTTGGCCAGAATCTTCCGGTCTGCGTTCAGAAGAGAGAGCGGCCGCCAAAAGTCCAAAGAGCTATCGTCCTTCCCCTTGGAGAGCAGCAGCAGGACAGAATCGCGAAATGACCGCGGGAGAAACCCCGTGTCCATGATCTCCTGAAACAGAGAGTCAGGAAGGGGGCCAGCTGGGCGATGAAAGTACGATAGAACTCCACAGGGAGCCCATCGCGCCCAGGCACCTTCCCCAACGGCATGGCACGAATCGCCCTCTCCACCTCCACCTGCTGAATCGGAGCAGCAAGTGCATCAACCTGTGCCTGGACCACAGCCGAATACACCGGGGGAAGGCCCAAGTACTCTCGGATATGGGTGAGGTCCACGGGGCGATCCCCAAACAGGTCCGAGAAGTATTCCCCCACCATCCGCAAAAGGTCCTCCTGGGAGGTATGAATGGTACCGTCCTCGCCCCGCAGGGCCATGACCTCCCGACGCCGAACCCTCTCCCTGCAAGTCCGGAAAGGGTCTGGAGAGGCGCCCCAACCGGCCGCCCCCTCGAAGAATAGGGAGGCATGGCGATCGTAAAGCAGGCCACGGAGCTGGACTTGCACCTCTTCCACCTCCTCCCGCGCTGCCCCTCGGGATACCAAACGATCCAGCGACCTCCGGAGGACAGTGTAAGTGAGGTAGCGGGATCGAGCCATGGAGGTACCCCGGGAACGGAAGAGTTGGCGGGCACGCGTCTTCACCTCGTCCCA
Source organism: Ichthyophis bannanicus (assembly GCA_033557465.1). Taxonomy (NCBI): domain Eukaryota; kingdom Metazoa; phylum Chordata; class Amphibia; order Gymnophiona; family Ichthyophiidae; genus Ichthyophis; species Ichthyophis bannanicus. The sequence continues at coordinate 853,890,640 of CM066034.1, forward strand.
CCAGGCACCACGGGAAGGAAAAACACCCAACAGGGTCTCCTGGTCTGCGAGAAAGGCCAAGAACTCCTGGACCACCTCTGATGTTGCCAACAACTGCACATTCAGGTCGCCACAGGCCAGGACCCCTGCTGAGCTCCTCGTGGTTAGCCAGGAAGGACACGGAGAGGACGCGGTGGTCCGAAAAGTCAACCGCCTGCAACTGCGGAGGGGAACACTCCACCCGGGCACTCGCATATATCCGATTGATACAACTCCTGCAGGTCCCATGGTAGTAGGTGAACCCCGGCGACCGAGGAAAGGCCCGGTGGAAGACATCCACCAGGTCAGCCGTCCGGGTCATCTCGGCCAAAAAGAGGCCCTCGTAACTGGGTGGGCAACGCTCCCCCCTTCGGTGCTGCAAAAAGGTGGTGGTGTTGAAATCCCCGGCGAGGACCACCAAACGGGAGGTGTGTAAGTAGGGGCGGATGACCCGAAAAAGGGTCTTCCGCGCCAACTTAGACTGGGGGCCGTAGACCACCACGAAACGAAACCGATGGGGGCCCGCAGTAGCCGTCTAAGAGCAAACACCGGCCCTGCTCCAGTTCCCACACGTACTGCACCTGAAATCGGTTTGACGTGAACAAAACCGCCACTCCTGCGTAGGGCTGGGCCGCAAGGGACCAGTACGAAGGACCCCACCTCCACTCCCGCTTCGCCCGATGAAGGCTAGCGAGCGAGGTGAGCCTGGTCTCCTGCAAGAAGATTACATCCAGCCCACTCGTGGAAAGAAAGTCATGGTCCGAAGCCCGCACCTGGTCCGTGAAAATGCTGGCCACGTTGATGGTGGCGCACGAGAACGCAGGAGTGCACGCCATGCCTATTTCGAGTGCAGTGACCCTTTCCTCCTCTTCTCACCAACCCCGGGATCCCCAGAATCCCGCTTGCAGGACAAGCCCGCGAGCTGGAGCAAATCCTCCCGGTCCACGTTGACCACCTCGAGGATCTCCCCTCCTCCCGCTCGACCCTGTCACCCCAGAAGGTGCTGGCGCCCCGGGACCACCAGGCAAAGCTGTCGCGAGGGCCGACCCAGCCCCCACGGGATGAGGAGGCACAAACGGGTCAGGGGTCGGAGGAATCACCTCCTCCGTGGGGTCCACCACCGGTGCTGCCCCCTCCTCCCCGGACAAAGACTGCAACAATAAGACAGTGCCCACCCCCGCGGGGGAGGCCGGGACGGCCGGGTCAGCAGGGGGCTCCTGCGAAGGCCCCGAACCCAACTGCGGGGGCAAAGACCCATCCTCCCTCACCCGTCGGGCGCCAGTATCCCCCTTGATTGGAGGACCCTGACCGCGGCGCGCCTTCGTTATTTTGGGAGGCCGCCGCTGAGGAAGAGGGGCCGCCCCCGCCGCTAACCGCTCCGAGCGCCGCACAGGAAGCCCTGCCTCCACAGGCAAGCCCTCATCCGCCTCAGCCGCATCAGCAGCCAAAAAGACGAAACGGTTGATGTCCAACACGGGCTCTTCATCCGGCAATGGGGATGTCTCCCGTTTCTTCCTTTTGGACTTGTCACCCCTAGAAGGGACCATGGTCCATTCCTGAAGTGGCTCCACCCGCAACCCACTATCCTGTCGTGACACAGCAACCTTCACCACATTAACCCTCTCCTCCTTCCTACCCGAATCCCCTCCCCCTGGTGGCTCCCTCGGCTTGATGGACTCCTCCACCCTAGGGCCCTCGGTCTCCTCCTGAGGGAGAGGGGCCTCCATAACCTCCTCCCGCACAGGAACCCGAGGTGGGGCGACGGCATCCCCCCCCGGTCCACTGTGTGACGCGGAGGGGCCGCGGGCGAAAGGGGTGGCCCAACTCCCCGCAAAGGTTACACCGAATAAGCAAACACCCGGCCGAGGCGTGAACCCCGTCCACGCACAACGAGTGCAAGACCTGCTCGGGACAGTTTCATGCTCAGATGACGAAAGGAGCCACAGCGGTGACACTCGCGGGGTTGCCCGGGGTAATAGCACAAGATGCGATCCCGACGAGGAAAACCGCCGAGGGCACGTGCTGCACCATGTTTCCCACCTCACGCAAACGGATCCTACCCTTCCACGACCCGTCCCACACCCCTAGGGGCCCAGCGCCCTTAGCCAGGGGTGCGAGGAGCACCGCATGGCGCGACAACCAAAACTGGATGTCCTGCCCTGGGAGCGACTCATTCCGGGATTAGGATGGTCACAGGTACTGTCCCCTGGCGAGAGATAGGCACAAACACGAAAGTCAGCCCCCCCGCCCTGCCCCCTTCTGCTGCTGGTATCGGTCCCAGAATATCTCCAGCCCCCGTCTCAGCATGAAACTAACATCATATTCAATGGTGTTGTTCATGTGGATGAAGGCGTAGAGATCTCCCGGGAGAAAACCCAGCCCAAGGACCATCCTCAAGACCTGTTCCCTGGCTGGAGGGGGCCCCTCCCCAGCCACACCAGATCTGCGCCCACATTGCGCCGTCGGACCTCACCCCCTACCCCTCGGAAACCCTCCCCCACCTCCTCCCCCTCCTGCAGGACACATTCCCCTGGGAACCCCTCCCTCCCCACCAGCCCACCCTGACGTCCCCGGAGTGGTGCCGGACCCCCCTCAGAGCCTCTGCAAAGGTACAGGGGGGGGGAACTGACCCCCCAGCTCCCATCCCCTGCTCTCCTCTTTCCTCTCCTGCATCCACCTGCGGGGGACCCTCCTGCTGATCTGCAGGATCCGCAAACCGCCTCACAGGGGGCGAGACCAGGGGGCTGGGCAGGGTCAGCTCCGCAAAAACAGAGTCAGGGATACTATCCCTTCCGGATCCCTTGCGTGCCACCGAGAACCTCCGTAGCACCCCCTTCTGCCACATCTTGCTGCTGCCGAAAGGCAGCAAAGGCCCCTGGAGGGCAGGTCGGGGTCTCCAAAGCCAATTGGGATGGCATCACGGACCTGGTTTCTCGGTAACACCCAGGGGACACCAGAAAAGCACCCCCCAACCCCACCCAAACCCCCGTCCCGTGTTCCCGACCCAGCGCAAAGTTCCTGGGTTTCGGCCACCACTACCGGGGACGAACCCCGCTCCCCTCCATTCCCGGGATCCATGGGGGACCACCCCATCCCCCAACCCCACTGATAGCAGACCAGTACCCCATCAGGACAAAAACACTACCGCCTCCCCCACTACTAGACCAGTCGTCTGCTCCCCCTCTCCTTCCGCCAGACCCCTCCACCGACCCAACCGTCCGGCTACCCCCTGTAAGGCTACCGGCAATAAGGCAGGCTCCTCCCGAGACAGTAGGGCAGATGCCCCCAGAACTAATCCCCCCAAACCTCCGCCCCCCTGCCCCCCATCACTCCCCAGGTCCTACCTTATTGCCGGTGCCAGACGTGGCACAGGTGTCCGGAACATCCTGGCCGGCAGCCAGGGCTCCAGCAGCAAGGGCAGACGCCCCCCTGCGAGCCAGGCCCCCCTCGGCCATACCTGCAAGGGACCACAGACAGCTGCGCATCCTGCTTCGCCAACCCTGGTTGCAGGGACTGTGGAATAGCCTTATTCCGGCCCCCCCCCCCCAGGGACTGCCAAAAAGGAACAGCAGCCCTTACCCTTTTTCTTCCCCTGCTCCGTCCCCCCTCCTCCGCCCCCCCCCCCCCAATGCCATACAGCCACTTCAGAACAATGGGACCGGTCAGTCTGCTGCCTCTGGGGATCCTGGAGAGAGGACGCAGAAACCCCCCAAAGTTCCTTGCACAGCCAGAGGTTGGATAGCCATCAGCAATCTTCTGGGCTGCAACAGGCAGCCGATGAGCCTCAACAGCATTCTGTGACCCCCGATGTGGGGAAAGCAGCCTCTGCACATTTCTCTTTTTGTGCAACATCCCCTCTGATAGAGGGGCACGGGAACCAATCCCCTACTGCCCCCCGCTGATCGCCGCCGGTACTTGCCGTGGCAGGGCAGAGGGTTGAAAATGGCCGTCTGTACACTTCCGGGAGAACCCGGAAGTGACCTCATCGGACTTGCAGCGTCCATCTTTGGAGTGCAAGCTGGTTGGAGGGAAGCCCTACCACAGCAGCCTGCAGCGGGACAGCCTTCTCAGGATCGCGGATACCATCTGCAGGCACTCCTTGGCAATCAGGATGGCAAGATGCTTCTTCAGCTGCTGCTTTGAGGGAAGCAGAAAAATCGGCAGAAAATGCCCGTGGGTGGGGGGGAGCGATGCCTCCAGACCCCCCCTCCAATGCAGAGGCCGACAGTGCTGGACACAGGGAGCAACAGACGAGGGGCCAGTACAGAAGCCCGTAAATGCTGGGAAGCTGCACCATCCTTGGAGAAAGGCCAGGCTCCAGAGTGAGAAGAGTGATCCAGTGAGCCAGGGATCACCGGCTCAACCTCCAGGAATGGGATAGCCCTCCTTCCACTGACACCTGTTGCTTGCAGGTAAGGGTCCCCCGGACCACAAACATTCTTCTCCTCTCACAGGGATCGGGTATGGGACAGGCAAGCTGTGGGATTGGGGATAGCCACCCACTGTACCTAACCCTGGGGGCCTCCCCTGGACTGCAGACACACCATGTTTAGCCCACCTATCATAATTATGATATATTTCAGACAGGGACCCACCACCCTGGCTCTTCAAATAGATTATCTGCTGGTTCTTGGCCTTCAGGGCCCGCTTTACACCCCTCCTATAGCGTGGGTATAGGCCACCCATTCCTCCCCCGGAATGGTGGCCTGCAGGCTATCCAGGTGGGAGAGCTGGGCTGGCAGCTGGGCCGCCTCCTCCTGGAGGGAAACCCCCCGGAGCTGCCGTAACCGCCGCCTACGATGTTCATCTGGGGAACCCTAGCTGGCTGCTGGAAAGGGACGGAAGGCCCGACCCCACGATCCTCATCATCATACTGGAGGAGGTAGAGGCTACTCCAGGACCGCGAGGTGGAGGGGGGAACCCGCCTCCTCAAGCACCGTACAAGGCAGGCCTCCAAGGCCTCCCTAGGGCCCTCCCTGCCTCCACCCAGCCTCCAAAAACGGCATGGGAAGGAGAGAGGAGCCTCCTCCCTGGTAGCCGCCGGGCCCAAGCCTCAGGGAAAGCTGGGCCTTTTCCCTTGTCCTTTGCAGTCCTACATGGGGAGTCCCCTCCAGGCGGGGGGGGTGGTCCGGCGGAAGCCTGCTTCCAGGTTCTCCATCTGGGTCCAGCAAAGGAGGACCACCAGGCTTGGTAGGCCTCTGGGCATGGGACTATCATGCTGGAGGTGGCCCAGGACCCGACATCCCGGCTAAACTGTTCGCTAAGCTCGGCCCCCAGCAAGGAGCTAACTCAGAGGGGTCCTAACTCTAGCTCTGCTGAAACAGCAACTGAGTGGAGGGACCACTCGTGTTGGCAGCAGTATTCACTGCGTTTGTCTACCCACAAGTTTTGAATGCCGGGAAGGTTATACTGCAAACCAGGGGAATTTGTAACTCTTTGGCGAGGGACGTATTCACAAAAGCTTCGTTGGAAAGCGAAAGAGAGCCTGTTCCGCCTTGCTTGGTCACACAGAACATAGCTATCTTATTGTCGGTTTGGACCAGAAATGGTTTGTTGCTGAACTACCTGGACGGTGGATGCCATGTGTGTCCCAGCAGTTGAAGCATCTCCCGAGCAGTAAGGAATACCTTGCCCATCCGAGGCTTGACGATGCACAAGGTGTATTATACGGTCGACAGCGTGGCTGGGGCAGGGAAAGCCCATGCCTGCCGTGTGTCTAGAAGAGCCCCTATGAATTCTAAAGCCAGAGTGGGTGAGATGAGAATTTGGGAGGTTAATGACCAGCCCCAAGTATTGAAGAATTTTCATTGCTCGAGAGAGAGCGAAGCTGGCCTGGAAACTGTACGATGCTCATATGAGCCAATCGTCCAAGTAAGGGAGACACATATTCCTAGAGTCCTCATAAATGATGTACCACTGCCATGCATTTTGTGATAGACTATAGGAGCAGAGGGGGCTAGTCTCGAAGCGAGAACATACTCTGTACTTAAGAAAGTGTTTTCCTTGGGACCAGGAATAGAAGAAGTCCGCAAAGACCATGAGGGGCTGTTGGAGAGTCAGTTAGAGCTTTTTGAGCCTGCGGGCTTGCTGTTGCTGTCTGCTCTGTTGGTTTGACCTTCTGGGGAAACCATGGACAGCGGGACAGTAGGTTTTGAGGGATATTAAGATTGGTTTAAGGCTTTCTTGTTTCTTACTGAAAAACCGTGTTTTTTTTTGTTTGAATTATTTTTCTTCTGTGCTGGGTTGGCTGGAGGACCTTTGGGACAACATGTTTAAAGTAGTCTTGTCAGATTCAAGTTAATTAGCCTTGACAAAGAGATTTTCTCCTGTGCAAGGAATGTTTACCTAGCGTTTCTTGCACCCAATGTTCTAAGTCTGATGATTGAAGCAAAGCACTACAGATGTGCTCATATGGATTATAGCCGGTGTTCATGCAAATTCCATTCAGAGCAATCAAAGGTAGCATGGTTCATGGAATTTTGAGACAGTACTGGGCAGATGCTTGACCAGAAATAAGGTATTTAGGTATGCTTCTTTTTTCCTCTGCAAAACACAAGGGACCTAAGGGAGCTATACGTCTTTTCTGACTTCTTCCCGGACATATTCCACTATAAAGAAGGTAGGACATAAGAACCATAAGAGCATCAAGATATGCCATACTGGCGTACGACCGAGGAGGTCCAATCAAACGCCCAGTCATCCTGTTTCCAAACACGTGGCCAACATCTAGGTCATATTGTTACCTGCAGGGTACCCAAACAGACAAAAGTGACGCAACTGATTGTACTGGGTCAACGCATTGATATCCAGGGTCCATTCTTAGATAATGGTTTATGGACCTTTCTCCAGGGAAAGTGTCCAAACCTTTTTTACACCTGGCCTACACTAACAGCCTTTACTACATCATCCAGGAACAAATTCCAGAATTTGATTACACGGTTGAGTGAAAAAAAATATTTTCGTTTATTAGTCTTAAATAGTTTACCTTGTTGCTTCAATTGCATGTCCTTAGGTCTTTGCTATATTTATGGATAAGGTAAAACTAATCGATCTACGTTTACCCGTTCCAACTACAGTCATTGTAATTTATAGACTTCTATCATATCTCCCATTCTCAGCACGTCTCTTCCAGGTTAAAGAGCCATAACCTTTTAGCCTTTCTGCATAGGAGAATCCTTCCATCCCCTTTACAATTTTCGGTGGCTGGTCTCCAAATGAACGTTTTTAAAAGCGCTATATCCTTTTTAAGATTCCGGCGACCCGAATTGCACACAATTGATTCAAGGTGCGGTATCACCATGGAACGATATAGAGGCATTATAAAAAAATATCGTTGGTTTTATTTCCATTCCTTTCATTATCATACCATCATTCTATGTGCTCTTCCCCCCCCTTGGCCGACGTGCACACTGGCGCCGAGGGTTTTTACATGGTATCCCCACATGACGCCTAAATCTTTTTCCTGGGTGGTGCGTTCCTAACGTGGAACTTGACATCGTGGAAACATAGTTTGGGTTGTTCTTCCCTAGGTGCACTAAACCCTTGCACTGTCCACATTAAATTTCATCTGCCATTTTGATGCCCAGGCGTCCAATTATCAAGATCTCTTAGCCATTTTCCCAAATCCTCTTGGGTTTAAACAACTTTAAATAGTTTTGTGTCATACTGCAAAAATTTGATAAACTCACACGTCGTATTCCACTTTCCAAGGACATTTAGGATATGTCAA